>JAWQRL010000001.1:0-45620 GCA_033557495.1 Thyregis relictus | reverse complement strand
AGCATATACTATCCTAATAGTTTTAAAATCACAATTTTATGTAGATTTCAAAAATATATTTTATTGTAAAATTTTTAAAAGAAATTTTAAAACTAATTATATAATCTACAGCAGAAATTCTATAACAAACCTGTTAAAGTGATAATTAATTGCTCATCCAGACCCTGTATATTCAAAAATAGTGTCAAATTATAATGAGTTCAATGTAATGAAATTATTATTTGAAACACTTTTTTTCTAAAAAATTAACAATAACAGTTTCAGAATAAATACGATACATGGGCCATAAGATTGTGATTTTACAATAATGCTTATAATTCGAGAATCGTTAATTTTAAGCATATACGATTATGATAGTTTTTAACTCACAATTTTTTGTAGATTTCAAAAATATATTTTATTGCAAGATATTGAAAACAAAATAGAAGGTCTTTCTTTAGGTTAAGTACCGCAATCCTACATACGATTTTCAAGAGAAAATTATTGTGATCTAATTATATAATCACTAACTCATATGCAAAATCTAGTTTTGATTAGTCTAATATGACAAAAGCTACAGCGACCACGGACGGACGGACAACCAGAGGGACGGACAAACCTTTGAAAATAGCATATATCGACATCGAATTTTTTTCGAATGCACTACTATCTCTTCAATAATACTTACAACTCAGGAACTGTTGATTTTAATTTTGTTGAAAAAAGAATTAATAAGTCTTTTAAAGTAAAGTCTAATATTATAAGGTATCCATATAATCGCTGGCTTATATGGAGAATATAGTTTTTGTTAGTCCAGACGAAAAGACCAACCAAATTATCTCTTATTATTACCTCTTTAGACCTATCCGAAAGAAAAAGTAAAAATATGTTTTACAAACATATAAAAATAACATTTCTATGAAAAATGGTTGGAATGACGTGGTTTCCTTATATACTTACAGGCGATTGGATCTGTACGTCTTAATACGCTTCGAACTTTCGCAAGTTAACAACTAACTGAGCATACTCGAGGTTCACTTTAAAGTCTAAATCGATTTCGAGGTGAAATTCGAAATAGTAAAAACCTATAGCAGAAATTCTATAACAAACCTGTTAAAGACAAAATCGAAATTTTAACGTATCGCAATTTCTTTAACAACACGTAATCGTACGGTTACGTGTTCTTAAAGAAATGACGTGCATCAGATAAGAAAAGCGTGGTTTATGAAGGAAATTGTCGGGCGTCTACAATTGTCTGTCTTGCTGTCTTCTTGCTACCAAATTAGGTATTAACATGCATAAATTAAGATATCCAAATAGGGAATTTTTCATACCGAGCAACAAAAATCGTTTTATTCTTCCTCCATTGAACACCACTAAGAAGGAAATTACATTTAACTGTTCATTTAAATTTCTTCGATTGTTTTTGTGCCTTGATTTTTTTCTAGAAAATTCTACATTTAATACAAAATTTTCAAATTAATTTATGAGAGAGCATACACTATCCTAATAGTTTTAAAATCACAATTTTATGTAGATTTCAAAAATATATTTTATTGTAAAATTTTTAAAAGAAATTTTAAAAGTATTTAGGTTAAGTACCGCAACCATACATACGATTTTCATGAAATGCTTAGTGTGATCTAATTATATAATCTACAGCAGAAATTCTATAACAAACCTGTTAAAGTGATAATTAATTGCTCATCCAGACCCTGTATGTTCAAAAATAGTATCAAATTATAAAGAGTTCAATGTAATGTAATTTTTATTTGAAACACTTTTTTCTAAAAAAATTAACAATAACAGTTTCAGAATAAATACGATACATGGGCCATAAGATTGTCATTTTACAATAATGCTTATAACTCGAGAATCGTTAATTTTAAGCATATACGATTATGACAGTTTTTAACTCACAATTTTTTGTAGATTTCAAAAATATATTTTATTGCAAAATATTGAAAACAAAATAAAAAGTCTTTAGGTTAAGTACCGCAATCCTATATACGATTTTCATGAGAAAATGATTGTGTTCTAATTATATAATCACTAACTCATATGCAAATCTAGTTTTGATTAGTCTAATATGACAAAAGCTACAGCGACCATGGACGGACGGACAACCGGAGGGACGGACAAACCTTTGAAAATAGCATATATCGACATCGATTTTTTTGCGATTGCACTACTATCTCTTTATACCTATCCATAACATAAAGCAAAAATGTGTTTTATAAACATATACAAATTACAACTCTATGAAAAATAGTTGGAACGCAGTGGATTCCTCGCACACTTACAGGGGATAGAATCTGTACGTTTTAATACGCTTCGAGCTTCGCAAGTTAACAAATAATTGAGCATGGTCAAGGTTACTCAGGAGAAATGTTACTTGATCGAACACTGAGAGCTTTGAGGTGACAGGACTTTCACTAAGAATTATTTTACATTTTCATCGTGAAAATGTAAAAGAAAACAAAACGCTTGAGACCCTCTGGTTCGTGCCCCCCGAGAATGTGCCTTTCATATTTTCAGGAGCGCATTCAATGCCGTCGTCATGAGCGGTCAATCTTCGCGGAAATTTTAATATCGCGCTTCTGGGGGTTCGAGGAGAGAGGGTAAAAGCTGTAATCCGGCGGCATCTATCGGCGTACGGCTAACTCTCTTATTAATAAGTATTATAAAATTTGAAAATGACGTCACGGCGGGAGCCGCGCGTCGGCGCACTCGGTCGAATTATTTAATAAACGACGTTGATGTCGACGTTATCTAAAACACATAAACCTCTGGGCGAGAGTAAAAAAAAGGGCAACGCCGCAAATAACCGATAGTATATTGATCGGAACGCCCCTCATATGCTTGCACAATAGGGTTGCATTATACCGCACTACTTAGAAGAACAGTTGCATCGAGCATCCAACGGTTATTCGATCGCTTTGGCAATACGTTAAACCCACCCCCTCTCCCCCGACCACCCTTACTTGTCATAGTTCGACACCTACAGCTTAACGTGGAAATTTTACAACTGAATTTCCATCTCGAAAGTTACGACTACAGTAATGACGTCAACAGTCGGTTTTTATGGTTCGTAATTTAAAACGTTACGTCCGGCAGGACGTAAGCTTGTTAATCAGCCGGTTAATCAAGGTCGTTAATTAGTGGCGGATTAATTTCTTTCGCCATTCCGAGAACTAACAGTTTTATTATTTATTTCACGCCGCAATAATTCACTTTTACAACCCGAATAAACGATAAAGGTGTAACATCACGTTAACGTAATGATATACAGCATCGGGGTATGTAACACTATATTTCAAGTCGTTTATGCCTATTTACATAACGGCAAAAGTGTACACAACATACCTCACACTATACACTTGCGTTATTTCAAAATTCAACATCTGTAGTTGCCATTATATTATATACGCGCACGCGACTTTCTCCTAACCCTAGGAGTCCTGGGTCGAAGGTTATGATTATTTCAGAAATAATTTATAAAAATAAAAGCACTTAAAGTAAAATATACGTTAAATATGCTAAAAATGCATATTTTTACGGAAACCTTACATACAATTTTCATGAAAAGCTTATTTTGATCAGATTATATAATCAGTAGTTTATATGCAAAATATAGTTTTGATTAATCTACTATCGCAAAATCTGCAGCAACGTCGGACGGACAAGGGGACGGACGGACCAACCTCTAAATAGCAAATACCCTAATTCCTCAAGATATATAAGAATATAGAATTCTTTTGCGAATGCAATTTCTCTTTACATCTATCGGTAAGAGAAAATAATAATATGTTATATAAACATGCAAAAATAACAATTATACGAAAAATGGTATTTTGACGTTTGGACGGATGGGTTTCCTTATACACGTATAGACGATATAGACCTTGATTGATAGTTATGATTATTTTAGAAATAAGTTATAAAAATAAAAGAACTTAAACTAAAATATATGCTAAATATGCTAAAAGTATAATTCTTATGAAAAGCTTATATTGATCAGATTACATAATCAGTAGCTTATATGTAAAATACAAGAGTGTTTCATAAACATGTAAAAATAACAATCTACACTAGTGACTCCATTCTAGTAGTTTTGGCTCAAGAAATATCGTATCTAAGTGTCGGCCAATTCTTTTGATATTAATGCCACATTTTAATTAATCCAAAATATCACAATTTTGCTGAAATTTCTAAAATTAAAATAGTTTCGTAAACTAGTTTCGGAGATATAAGTAAAATATGAAAATTGCCCTAAATCGTTTCGATACGCCTTCGCGGTCTTCGCGGCACTTTTAAAAATGCTAATTTTATGCCTGAGTAAAGAAAAGGGGGGCATTAGATATTCCGAACGTTGTTTGTTGTTGCAGCGTGTATTTAGGGCTTGACTGCACCTGGTAAATATGAATAATGAAACGAAAAAAAAAATTAACTTCGCGACTTGGGCACAGTTTGCAAATCCCCCAATAAAACTGGCCGAAACTCTCGCAAATATTAAAATAGATGAATAGCTCGCCTAAAGTGAATTAGGTTAAAGCCGGAATGATAGAATTTATAATGAAAGCGAGCGCAAAATGTTGCGTTATTCAGCTAAACGTTCGCGGTAGTTCTCACCCCATGGGAAATGAGAACAAGACATTCAATACTTCACTTTGCTAAAGCCCCGCTCGCGAAACAATGTAAATTATACCATTAACACGGAAATAACGTGCCCCGTCTTAAATAAGACTATACAACGACTTTTAAACAATCAGATGAACGGCTCAAGACGCCTCCCTCTACATTTCAACTGTCAGAACAATATAAGCTTATCCTATTAAACGTGCTACACAATAGGGAAAGTCGTGTGAGTGTTTCGCTACCGTAAGTTTCATATCCGAACGAAATTAATACATTGCTGAGCAAGCTCTATCATACTAATTGATTAGAATACGGAACTTAAGGGCGATTATCGCGCAATTCCGTTCGATTGCGGCTGCGCAAACGGTAGACAAGTTCTTAATATAAAAGTAACGGTTTGTACTTTGAGATTCAGAATTATTTCATCTTTGCATTTTGTTCCTATCCGAGAAGCCTCCAGGAAATAATTACATAACTTCACGGAGGTTGCTTTGTGTTAAAGAAATCACTTGAAGCGTGTCTCTCCAAAGTTTTTGGGTTTTCATAGAAACCACAATATTTGCTCCGCGAACTGAGGGAGTTCATAATTAACGAAGTTACTTTATTAAAAATTCCGACTCGAGTGATTTCGTAAATTTCATCCTACATTATTGAGTAAGCTTTAGCATACTAGTTGATTAGAATACGGAACGTAAGGGCGACTATCGCGTAACTCCGTTCAATTGCGGCTGCGCAAACAGTAGACAAGTTTTTAATATAAAAGTAACTGTTTGTACTTTGAGATTCAGAATTATTTCACCTTTTCAATTTGTTCCTATTCTAGAAATCCTCATGAAATAATTATATAATTTCACGGAAGTTGCTTTGTGTTAAAGAAATCCCTTGAAGCGTGTCTCTCCAAAGTTTTTGGGTTTTCATAGAAACCACAATATTTGCTCCGCGAACTGAGGGAATTTATAATTAATGAAGTTACTTTATTAAAAATTCCGACTCGAGTGATTTCGTAAATGTCGTCCTACATTACTGAGCAAGCTCTATCATACTAATTGATTAGAATACTGAACTTAAGGGCGATTATCGCGCAATTCCCTTCGATTGCGGCTGCGCAAACATTAGACAAGTTCTTAATATAAAAGTAACTGTTTTTACTTTGAGATTCAGAATTATTTCACCTTTTCATTTTATTTCTATTCTAGAAGCCTCCATGAAATATTTACATAACTTCACGGAGGTTGCTTTGTGTTAGAAAAATCACTTGAAGCGTGTCTCTCCAAAGTTCTTGGGTTTTAATAGAAACCACAATATTTGCTACGCGAAGTCGGGGAGTTCATAATTAACGAAGTCACTTAATTAAAAATTCCGACTTGAGTGATTTCGTAAATGTCGTCCTACATTGCTCAGCAAGCTCTATCATACTAATTGATTAGAATACGGAGCTTAAGGGCGATTATCGCGCAATTCCGTTCGAGTGCGGTTGCTCAAACAGTAGACAAGTTCTTAATATAAAAGTAACTGTTTGTACTTTGAGATTCAGAATTAGTTCACCTTTTCATTTTGTTCCTATTCTAGAAATCCTCATGAAATAATTACATAACTTCATGGAGGTTGCTTTGTGTTATAAAAATCACTTGAAGTGTGCCTCTTCAAAGTTTTTGGGTTTTCATAGGAACCACAATATTTCCTACGCGAACTGGGGGAGTTCATAATTAACGAAGTTACTTTATTATAAATTCCGACTCGAGTGATTTCGTAAATTTCATCCTACATTATTGAGTAAGCTCTAGCATACTAGTTGATTAGAATACGGAACGTAAGGGGGACTATCGCGTAACTCCGTTCAATTGCGGCTGCGCAAACAGTAGACAAGTTTTTAATATAAAAGTAACTGTTTGTACTTTGAGATTCAGAATTATTTCACCTTTTCATTTTGTTCCTGCTTAGAAGCCCTCATGAAATAATTACATAACTTCATGGAGTTTGCTTTCTGTTTAAAAAAATTATTTGAAGGATGGAAGTGTATCTCTCGAAACTTTTTGGTTCTCATATAAACCCACAGTATTTGCTACGCGAACTGGGGGAGTTCATAATTAACGAAGTTAATTTATTAATAACTCCGACTCGAGTGATTTCGGAAATTTCGTATTACGTCGCTGAACAAGCTCTTGATTAAAAATAAAAATAAATCAGTTATTCGTAGATTCTAATTAGTCCATTCAGGTGGCTCTTACGTTAATCTCGATAAAACTAAAAGTAAACTGCGCGCATATACGCTTTTCCGAATCAATATGTTGAGAAGATTCTTTGTGAGCGTTTATTTACAGCGGCTCACCTTGTCCTGTATACATTACAAATACTTGTGTTTAGAAATGAATGGAATAGGCTGCGTTTTGACCGTCGTAAATACGAAATCGAAACGTTGACGATTCGCGAAGAACAAGTTCTAACACGAACAGCAGGAACGGGCGATGAGAATTTTATTAATGTTTGCAGAGTTATGGGTTCATAAAACGTCGTAATATTTCAATATGCGTTTGAAGTGGCTCCCTCCTAAGACAGTCGCCGCGTTTCCGGCCGAGTTGATCGAAATTAGATTTTTCGAAAGCGCGATATATTGTAGTTTCCATCAACGGAGATTGCGTTTTATAAGACCCCGTTGCATGGACGGTAATTGATTGCACCTGCCGGTTAATGTGCCAGTCTTTAGGCTCTGATTAAGTCAGGTGTCTGTTCCAGTTCGTTATTTTACACCAGACATGTTACAGTTAATCGATAATTACCGCACGAAATACACCACTGAGAATAATTTACCTTGTTAATAAATAAGAATTAATTATTACCAGCTATGTTGAGACTTCGTACTTCAAGAAGCTATTATATGTGTATTTTTTAATGTTAATAATCAATCGCAGTAAAATGCTACGTTTTTTGATTCAGCAGTTTCGGAAATATATCAAAAGAGGTACTTAGAGGTGTATATTGCTGTAGCAACGCCATTGCGCGTGCGCGGTAGTCTATAGGTACCTACTTCAGAGCAATTCTTTTATTTCTGTGAATTAGTATTCGCAACAATATCCTCGTTATTTTTGTTAGAGCAAGTTAATGGTTCATATCGTAATTTAGAGGTTAAAAGTGTGGTTTAAAAATACTAGGCGTGTTAAAGTCGTAGGTGTGTAAAGAGAAAGAGACGAATAGAAACAGAACGAAGGGGGAGCATTTTTCTGCGTAGCGGTACAAATAACAAATTGAAATTATGTGTAGCGGACAATTTAAATAGGTTAACGTGTAGTGTAAAGAATGCCCGTAGTTTAAAATTCAGAGCGCAGAGACCCCGGTTTTTTAATATATACTAAACATTATTTTCACCAAGGTGGTTATTTTCATTCTGCGCGAAACTTGACCGTTTGGAATTCGGACACACCCTCTTCTCTGAGCCGTTTTAGCTCGTGATGAATTACTTTACCCGGTTTTATTTTTCCTTCACCTCGATTGATTTTGTCTGTTAGTAGTAATATAAATGAGCAAACAAATAATTCCCTTAATTGTAAAATTTTCTTATATTCGTTAAGAAGAAAAGGACGGATGTCACCTGTGCAAAGTAAATCTCCACGAAGTTTTATGGACCCAATCAGGTTTTGCGGTTGGAGTACAATGGAAGACGGCTTCAATGGCGACAGATTCAGGTTGTAAGTTATAAAATGGGGTAGTAATCAAATCGAATTTATACCTGTGCTCGGGTCTCCGCCCTTATTCCACGGTCAAAATAAAGCACCTTTCTTTCTCTGTCATTATTTATTAAAGGTATTATATCGCGCAAACTAAAAGGGCCGCCTCCTTTATTGCCGTTTTACTGCTGAAAAATATTCGAACTGGGATACCTGTTCACATCGACATAAATTTGTAACCTATCAAATCTTCCGCCGGCACGAATTTCCCCCATCTACATCGTGTTCCCGAACTGAAACTTGCTGAAAGTTAACCTTCGTTATATATTAACGTATCATTAGACGAAAATTCGCGCTACCTACCGGGATTAATTTATTAATGTACCGAACGAATTACTACTTTCGAGGAAAACTCAAACTTCAAGGAACCCTCCATCTCCCATAACAATTTTCAAAAATTAATTTCGGCCCGTGGCAACTCCCGAATGTCTTCACATCTCCTCGTAAATTTAGAGGAACTTAATTAAATCAACTGGATTTTTATGCGCGCTTGCGCAATTACACTACGTTAGAACGGTTCGTCCTTAAATACTATTACAATAAGACAAGTTTGGTCGTATTACAAAAGCGAAATTGGAAATGATAAACCTTCGATAACGCAACAGAGCTAGTTAATGAAAAAGAAATAAAGTTCATTTTTACGAATTAGTATTGATTTATTAATGTACTGAAGTAATTATTACTTTCAAGGAGAACTCAAAGTTCAAGTAACCTTCCATCTCTTATAACAATTTTCAAAGATTAATTCCGACCCTTGGAAACTCGCGGATATTCGTATTTCACTCCGTAAATTTAGAGAACTTTAATGAAATATTGGTGAATGTGAAATTAAGTACAATTTTATGAGCGCACATGCAATTATACTACATTAAAGAACTTCACCCTTAAATAGTATTATATATAAGCGCGATTTTGTTCGTTTTCGTAATCTTAATTACTATTATTTATTATTCTGATTATATTGAGTTAGTATGCGGATATAACAACAATGCAAAATTGATATTGGAAATGATAAGGCACCAGAGCTCGTTAATGAAAAAGAAATAAGGTATTTATTTACAAATTAGTATTGATTTATTAATGTGCTGAACTAATTACTACTTTCAAGGCGAACTCAAAGTTCAAGCAACCCTCCATCTCTTATAACAATTTATAAGATTAATTTCGACCCTTGGAAACTCGCGAATATTCGTATTTCACTCCGTAAATTTACACAACTTTAATTAAAGACTGGTGAATGTGAAATTGAGTAAAATTGCGCGCACGCGCAATTATACTACATTAGAGAGCTTCGCCCTTAAATATTATTATATATAAGGGCGAGTTTGTTCGTTTTCATAATATCGATTATTATTTTTGATTATTCTACTTGTATTGAGTTAGTATGCGAATATGAAAAACAAAAACCAAATTGGAAATGATAAAGCTGCCATAACGCACCAGAGCTCGTTAATGAAAAAGAAATAACGTTTTTACGTTGTGAAATTGTCAAAAATGGTCGAACCGGTTTTGTTTGCGCGAACTGCACGAAATTTCGGGTACGTTCGGAAAAATCGTTTGAAATACAATATCGAGGTGCGTTGCATATAGTAGATCAACAATGATTTTTCCACGTTGATAGTTTGCTTTTAATATGCCGAAAGGATGCCGTTTCCATTCGTTTCAAACGGATTTTTGAGGGCGTACCCAAAAAAAAGGAAAAATACGGGAACAAGCAACTGATTCTAGATTGGACACTTTATTAAAATCACAGGCTAAAGAACTGTTGACGGGGTGAGTGGGGGGGAGGAGGTGTTTTAAAGACGGAATCCCCCCTCGCATCTTTTCAACCCCATATCACACGCTCGAATGACTTTTTACAAAAGATCGTCATATCGGTTTACCTATTCTTCGGTCCGACTTTATCTACCCTCCCCTCTCGACCTTTTTCGATCCCCTCCCCCTCCCCATCAAAGCCTCCTCTTTAACGATGCCATATCGCGCTCCATCCTCCTTTTTGTGTCCTCGAGTGTCTACTATTTAGAACGGATTCGATCCTGGGGAACTGCCCGAAATTTCCCAACTTAAATTTCAACTTTATATAAGGGTGATTTTTGAGGTTATGGGTTATCGGTTACATAAAACATCAGCCTAAACTGCCAGGCTAAAAATAGCGTAGTTCGTTATCATAATTTCAAAAAATTGCTGCTGTCATCGAGTCTTGTGGCATATTCTTTGTATAATTTATTTAATATTTTGTTATATTTACAATAATTTAAAAGTCGGTAATAATTCATTACACATGGGTTTTATTTTAATTTAATTTAATTTACATTCATATCTCCAGTAATTGAAGGTTTAAAAAAATATTTTAGTTTATTTCAACCGAGTTGAAACTTTAAGGTGCATATTACAATTCCCGCGCTATTGCGCATGCTCTATCATTTAAAATGTTCAAGATACTTTAATGAACGGTAACGAAAGTGTACAGTTCGAATCAAAGAAATTTTGACATATATTTTACTTATATATACAGGGTGATTCATAGGAGTGAATATGGAAAAGGAATAGTTGATGTGAAATTATACCGAGAGCGTTATACCAACAGGTGTTTAACGAACAGCCAGACATTCGCGTGTTTGTACCGGATTCTGCGAGAAGTTGGAATATTCCAAACAAATATGCATGACACTGGCCGGATACTGGGCGCATAGTTTGCGCACATACGTTCATTATGGAATGAAAAGGGTGTGGTTGGATGTTTATTATCATCATTAAAATCGGCAATATTGATAATATTCAGCATGGAAAGTATCTAAAAATTGAGTAGAATGGTAAGAAATCTTTCTAAGTTTGTCATATATGAATATATCAAAAAGTATAAACGCTACGAAGACGGGGCTTGTAAAAGTAGAATCTCTGGAGAATTATCCATCAGATTCCATATAGATTTTATTTACCTCCTATCTAAAAATTATGGTAAACGATATCTTCCTTAGGTATTGATAATTTGGATCATTTACTCGTATTTTAGAGCCTGTATTATACAAAATAAGTGTGTAATTGTATTGGGGTTTGAAACCATAAATTTTTTTGACTTTCGTTGATAATATTCCACATCGAAAATATCAAAGAATTAAGTAGAATGGTTAGAAGCTACCTATACCAGATTTTATAAATCTTTCCCAGTGTATAAAATTTTCAACCTGGATATCTCAAAAATCATTAAGGCTACGAAGACGGGGTTTGTAAAATTAGAATCTCTGGAGGATTCTCCATAAGATTCCATGTAGATTTTATATCCCTCCTATCTAAAAAATATGATAAACGACACCTTCCTTAGGTATTGATAATTTGGATCTTTTACTCGTATTTTAGAGCCCGTATTATACAAAATAATTATGTAATGGTATTAGGGTTTGAAAATATAAATTTTTTGGACTGTCTTTGATAATATTCCGTATGGAAAGTATAAAAAAATTGGGTAGAATTGTAAGAAGCTGTCTATATCAGGTTATATTCACCTTTACTAGTGTTTCAAATTTTCAACCTAGATATCTGAAAAAATAATAACGCTACGAAGACGGGGTAAGTAAAATTAGAATCTCTGGAGAATTCTCCATAAGATTCCATGTAGATTTGATATCTCTCCTATCTAAAAAATATGATAAACGACACCTTCCTTAGGCATTGGTGATTTGGATCCTTTATTCGTATTTTAGAGCCTGTATTATACAAAGTATTTATGTAACTGTATCGGGGTTTGAAAACATAAATTTTTTGGACTTTCTTTGATAATATTCCACATCGAAAATAGCATACAATTAAGTACAATAGTTAGAAGCTATCTATACCAGATTTTATACATCTTTTCCAGTGTTTAAAATTTTCAACCTGGATATCTCAAAAACCATTAAGGCTACGAATGCGGGGTTTGTAAAATTAGAATCTCTGGAGAATTCTTCATAAGATTCCATATAGATTTTATTTCCCTCCTATCTAAAAATTATGATAAACGACATCTTCCTTAGGTATTGCTGATTTGGATCCTTTATGCATATTTTAGAGCCCGTATTAATAAAAATAATTATGTAATTGTATTGGGGTTTGAAAATATAATTTTTTGGACTTTCTTTGAGGATATTCCGCATGGAAAGTATCAAAAAATTGACTAGAACTGTTAGAAACTAACTATACCAGATTATATTCCTCTCCCAGTGTTTAAAACGTTTAACCTGGATATCTTGAAAACCATTAAGGCTACGAATACGGGGTAAGTAAAATTAGAATCTCTGGAGTATTCCCCATAAGATTCCATACAGATTTTATATTCCTCCTATCTAAAAATTATAATAAACGACATCTTCCTTAGGTATTGATAATTTTGATCGTTTATTCGTATTTTACAGCCCGTATTATACAAAATAAGTGTGTAATTGTATTGGGGTTTGAAAACATACATTTTGTGGACTCTCTTTGATGATATTCCACATTGAAAATATCAAACAATTGAGTAGAATGATTAGAAGCTATCTATACCAGATTTTATACATCTTTCCCAGTGTTTTAAATTTTCAACCTGGATATCTAAAAAACCATTAAGGCTACGAATACGGAGTTTGTAGAATTAGAGTCTCTGGAGAATTCTCCATAAGATTCCATGTAGATTTTATTTCCCTCCTATCTAAAAATTATGATAAACGACACCTTCCTTAAGTATTGATGATTTGGATAATTTATTCGTATTTTAGAGCCTGTATTATACAAAATATTTATGTAACTGTATTAGAGTTTGAAAATATAAATTTTTTGGGCTGCCTTTGATAATATTCTGTATGAAAAGTATCAAAAAATTGTGTAGAATAGTAAGAAGCTATCTATACCAGATTATATTCATCTTTTGCTGTATTTAAAATTTTCATCCTGCATATCTCAAAAAGCATTATCGCTACGAAGACGGGGTTTGTAAAATTAGAATCTCTGGAGGATTCTCCATAAGATTCCATATAGATTTTATTTCCCTCCTATCTAAAAATTATGATAAACGACACCTTCCTTAGGTATTGATGATTTGGATCTTTTATTCGTATTTTAGAGCCCGTATTATACAAAATAATTATGTAATTGTATTGCGGTTTGAAAACATTTTTTTTTTGACTTTCTTTGAGAATATTCCGCATGGAAAGTATAAAAAAATTAAGTTGAATGGTAAAAAGCTATCTATACCAGATTATATGCATCTTTCGCAGTGTTTTAAATTTTCAACCTGGATATCTCAAAAATCATTCATGCTATGAAGACGGCGTTTGTTAAACTAGAATCTCTGGAGAATTCTCCATAAGATTCCATGTAGATTTTATTTCCCTCCTATCCAAAAATTATGATAAACGACATCTTCCTGAGGTATTGACGATTTGGATCGGTTTTTTTCGTATTTTAGAGCCTGTATTATACAAAATAATTATGTAATTGTATTATGGTTTGAAAATATTATTTTTTTGGGCTGTCTTTGATAATATTCCGTACGGAAAGTGTTAAAAATTGGGTGGGTTGGTAATATGATGGCATCTTCGAAGGGCAGCTTAAAGATGTATTGTATAAGGAGATTGGTAGTAAACTTGCTTATTAACTACAAGTTCGTGCCGTCCAATGCCGTTATGCAAATTATTCAAATACTGCATTGTTTAGAAAGCCGACTTTATGGACTCTGTCGATCCAATAACTAACGGGCAAATCGTCGAAATGTCCAAAATGTTTACGCCGAGAGGAATTTTTCGCGTGGAAACGTTTCTAGCTTCCGGTGACGTGATTTTCATTGTGTTCGCCGTCAAATTTGGATCGTTGTAGAGAAGTGTCATAGATTACTGGAATTTTATACGTGCCTTGCCAATAATAGGTAAATGTACTGTGACAATAGAGCCAGTTGTTTGTCATATTCTTGAATAACGGACGCTCACAGTTCGGCCAGTGTTAACGGGAGGGGGAAGTATTCGGGGTGGGGGAGGGTTGCGGATTGAATCATTTTATGAATTTGCGACCCCCCAGAATAAAGCAATTTAAATAATTGATGACATTACATGGAGTATTTGAACTGTGCCCATGAACATCATCATGGAGATATTAGAGTAAGTTACGCGCTGATGGAACTTGATAAACTAATACCGACCCGCCCCGGTGTAGGAGGATTGTAAATTTGCCTTGACAATATCGAAATTGTGCCCTGTATTACTATTATTATTATCAATAACAATCAAGCTAATAGCACCCTCTCAGAAAGTGGAATGGGATTTAAAGTTAATTTACATTTTAACGACATGTAATTGTATTGCAATTTGAAAATATAAATTCCCTAGAGAATTCTTAATAATATCCCATTGGGAAAGTATAGAAAAATTGAATGGGATAGTAAGAAGCTATCTATACCAGATCATATTCATCTTTCTCGATATTTCACATTTTCAACCTCGATATCTCACAAAGTATTAATGCTATAAAGACGGGGTTTCTAAAACTAGAATTCCCAGATGATTTTCCGTAAGATTTCATACAGATTTTATGTCTCTCCTGTCTGAAAATTACGACAATCGACAATTTCCTTAGATATTAATGTTTATTAGCGCATTTTCGTTGATTATATGCTGTATTGTAAAAACTAATTATGTAATTATATTACAATTGAAAATATAAATTCCTTAGATTACTTTTAATTATATTTCATACGGAAAGTATAAAAAAAGTTGGAAGCAATCTATACCAGATTACATTAATTTCTCTCGATATTTCACATTTTCAACCTCGATAACTCATAAAATATTAATGCTATGAAGACGGGGTTTCTAAGGCTAGAATTCCCAAATGATTTTCCGTAAGATTTCATACAGATTTTATGTCTCTCCTATCTGAAAATTACGACAATCGACAATTTCCTTAGATATTAATGTTTATGAGCGTATTTTCGTTGATTAGATTGCAAAAACGAATTAAGTAATTATATTAGAATTAAAAATATAAATTTCCTCGATTGCTTTTAATAATATTTCATAGGGAAAGTATAAAAAAATTTGGAAGCCATCTATAGCAGATTACATTAATTTTTCTCAATATTTCACATTTTCAACCCCGATAACTCACAAAATATTAATGCTATGAAGACGGGGTTTCTAAGGCTAGAATTCCCAAATGATTTTCCGTAAGATTTCATACAGATTTTATGTCTTTCCTATTTGAAACTTACGGCAATCGACATTTTCTTTAGATATTAAAGTTTAGGATCCTATTTGAGTAGATTAAATGCTGTATTATAAAAAGGGATTTCGTAATTGCATTGCAATGTAAAAATATAAATTTCTTAGAGAAATCTTAATAATATCCCATGGGGAAAGTACAAAAAAATGGATGAGATAGTAAGAAGCTATTTATACAAGATTATATTCATTTTTCTCGATATTTCACATTTTCAACCTGGATATCATTAAGAATTGTAGAAGAAAGTTATATTTTAAAATTCCAATATATTTACATAATCAGTAATTTTATAATACAGCCTCTAATCTACTAAAATACGATCCAAAACTTTAATATCTACGGAAAATGTCGATTGTCGTAATTTGCAGGTAGGTGATAAATAAAATATATATCAAAGCGAATGGGAAATCATCTGGGAATTCTAGTTTTAGAAACACCGTGTTCATAGCATTAATATTTTGTCAGTTATCGAGGTTGAAAGTGTGAAATATCGAGAAAGATGAATATAATCTGGTATGGATAGCTTCTTACTATCCCATCCAATCTTCTGATGCTTTTCCCGTGGGATATTAATATGAATTGTCTAAGAAATATATATTTTAAAATTCAAATACAATTACATAATCAGTTGTTGTAATACGGTCTGTAAAGTACGAAAATGCGATCGTAAATATTAATATCTAAAGAAATTGTCGATGGTAGTAATGTTCAGGTAGGAGAGATATAAAATATGTATGAAATCATACGGGAAATCGTCTGGGAATTCCAGTTTTAGAAACGCCGTCTTCATAGCATTAATACTTTGTGAGATATCGAGTTTGAAAATGCGAAGCTTCTTACTATCCCATCCCATTTTTTGATACCGTCCATATGAAATATTATTAAAAACAATCTAAAACATTTATATTTATAAACACAGCCTCTAATCTACGAAAATACGATCCTAAACATTGATATCTAAGGAAAATGTCGATTGGCGTAATTTTCAGATAGGAGAGACATAAAATCTTACGGGAAATCATTTGGAAATTCTAGTTTTAGAAACCTCGTCTTCATAGCATTAATACTTTGTGAGTTATCAAGGTTGACAATGTGAAATATCGTGAAAAATTAATACAATCTGGTATAGATAGCTTCCAAATTTTTTGGTGCTTGCCCCACGGGATATTATTAAGAATTGTCTAAGAAAGTTATATTTTAAAATTCCAATACAATTACATAATCAGTTTTATAATACAGCCTATAATCTACTAAAATTCGATCGTAAACATTAATATCTAATGAAAGTGTCGATTGTCGTAATTTTCAGATAGGAGAGAATAAAATCTGTATGAAATCTTACGGAAAATCATTTGGAAATTCTAGTTTTAGAAACCTCGTCTTCATAGCATTAATACTTTGCGAGTTATCGAGGTTGAAAATGTGAAATAACGAGAAACATATTTCTATAATTGAATTAGAAATTAAAAATAGAAATTTCTTAGACAATTCTTAATAATATCTCATGGGGAAAGTATAAAAAAATTGGATGGGATAGTAAGAAACTATCTATACCAGATGATATTTCTCGATATTTCACACTTTCAACTTCTATAACTCACAAAGTATTAATGGTATGAAGACGGCGTTTCTAAAACTAGAATACCCAGACGATTTTTCGTAAGATTTCATACAGATTTTATGTCTCTCCTATCGGAAAATTACGACAATCTACAATTTACTTAGATATTAATGTTTATGAGCGTATTTTCGTTGATTAGAGGCTGTATTGTAAAAACTAATTAAGTAATTATATTAGAATTAAAAACGTAAATTTCTTAGATTACTTTTAATAATATTTCATAGGGAAAGTATAAAAAAAAATTGGATGCCATCTATACCAGGTTACATTAATTTTTCTCAATATTTCACATTTTCAACCCCGATAACTCACAAAATATTAATGCTATGAAGACGGGGTTTCTAAGGCTAGAATTCCCAAATGATTTTCCGTACGATTTCATACAGATTTTATGTCTATTCTATCTGAAAATTGCGACAATCGACATTATCCACAGATATTAAAGTTTAGGATCGTGTTTTAGTAGATTAGTGACTGCTGTATAAAATTGGAATTATGTAATTGTATTGGAATTTAAAAATATAAATTTCTTAGAGAATTCTTAATAATATACCATGGGGAAAGTATAAAACATTTGGATGGGATAGTAAGAAGCTATCTATACCAGATTATATTCATCTTTCTCGATATTTCACATTTTCAACCTCGATATCTCACAAAGTATTAATGCTATGAAGACGGGGTTTCTGAAACTAGAATTTCCAGATTATTTCCCGTTAGATTTCATATAGATTTTATGTCTCTCCTATCTCAAAATTACGACAATCGACAATTTCCTTAGATATTAATGTATATGAGCGCATTTTCATTGATTAGGGGCTGTATTGTAAAAACTAATTAAGTAATTATATTAGAATTAAAAATATAAATTTCTTAGATTACTTTTAATAATATTTCATAGAATTCTAGCCTTAGAAACCCCGTCTTCATAGCATTAATATTTTGTGAGTTATCGAGGTTGAAAATGTGAAATATTGAGAAAAATTAATGTAACCTGGTATAGATGGCTTCCAATTTTTTTTATACTTTCCCTATGAAATATTATTAAAAGTAATCTAAGAAATTTATGTTTTTCATTCTAATATAATTACTTAATTAGTTTTTACAGTACAGCCCCTAATCAACGAAAATACGCTCATAAACATTAATATCTAAGATACTTGTCGATTGTCGTAATTTTCAGATAGGAGAGACATAAAATTTGTATGAAATCTTACGGAAAATCATTTGGGAATTCTAGCCTTAGAAACCCCGTCTTCATAGCATTAATATTTTGTGGGTTATCGGGGTTGAAAATGTGAAATATTAAGAAAAATTAATTTAATCTGATATAGATGGCTTCCGATTTTTTTTATACTTTCCCTATGAAATATTATTAAAAGTAATCTAGGAAATTTATGTTTTTAATTCTAATATAATTACTTAATTAGTTTTTGCAATCTCATCAACGAAAATACGCTCATAAACATTAATATCTAAGGAAATTGTCGATTGTCGTAATTTTCAGATAGAAAAGACATAAAATCTGTATGAAATCTTAAGGAAAATCATTTGGGAATTCTAACCTTAGAAACCCCGTTTTCATAGCATTAATATTTTATGAGTTATCGGGGTTGAAAATGTGAAATATTGAGAAAAATTAATGTAACCTGGTATAGATGGCATCCAATTTTTTTATACTTTCCCTATGAAATATTATTAAAAGTAATCTAAGAAATTAAATTTTTAATTCTAATATAATTACTTAATTAGATTTTACAATACAGACCCTAATCAACGAAAATACGCTCATAAACATTAATATCTAAGGAAATTGTCGATTGTCGTAATTTTGAGATAGGAGAGACATAAAATCTGTAATAATCTAAATAAAAATTGGATGGGATAGCAATAAGCTATCTATACCAGATTATATTCATTTTTTTCGATCTTTCACATTTTCAACCTCGATATCTCATAAAGTATTAATGCTATGAAGACGGGGTGTCTAAAACTAGAATTCCCAAATGATTAGCCTTTAGATTGAATACATTTTCTTAATCTTTTCTGGAGATATACTGTATGATTCCCAAGAATCCGGCTCGAAGGACCATCTAGAGGCTCTGTAGATTGAAAGAAGTAATAAGCGAGCAATTTTGCTATTCCACACAACAAATTTCTCAGGAATTTCCAGGTAATCATCCACGAACTTATCTGTTCGTCATTGAACCGTTAAATGGAACTGCAAAATTGGCAGAAATGCATAAATTGAGGTCTGTAGATGCAATCGGCGTATGTGTTAGCACTGTTAAAAAATTTTCGTATGAAACGAGAGTTTTGTATGACTAGCGATGCCCCCCTTTGCCTTTGATCTTCCCTTTGATAAAGGCGCCGTTTAATATATTTACCGTGGCGCTAGTGTCCCCGGGTATGTGACGTGCGTATGAAGGAGGACGACGAATTGAAGACATTGTCACTATTGCGACGCCATTTGAATTTCAAATCGGCTGTCTAGAATGTTCGCTATTAGAAATGCTAATGTGCAGCCCGGACTTTCGACGGGTCTCTTTAGGGGCGCATCTTTACCAATTAATTCCCCAACTCCGTATAAATATTTGTTAACGGGTTTAGAGAACCGTTTATAATCGATTAGTTTATTGTTACCGCCGAATTAATGTTGGTAAAACAAACGGGGGAGAGACGTGGCCAAAATCTAAATAACGCCCATACAAGGGCGGCAGCGACGCGTCACGATGTTCTCTGCCACACCCACCATAAACGTAAATACCGATTGACATGGTAATAATTACGCCGGCTTATCAACATTACATCGAATTTACGTTTATGCGATGCTTTTGCTGCAAGCGGATTTCAAAATTAAAGGGTGGTGATTGGAAAAAAAATCGAAACAACATCGTTTTAATTTTGCTCGCGTCATAATAATTCACTTCATTTTTTATTCGGGCCAAAATTGCAATGTTAAGGGGCCTTCAAAAGCAGGTCGACCAACGGTTGCCATAAATTGGGAAACATGTACATCGTATATCCCACTAAATCTCTACGCCAATGCATCAGTCGTCTTTAAAAAAAAATCCCATTGATAAGCCGCCTATTGTCTTTAATAAACAATATATTATTTTTAATATATTCTTAACTTCCCTATAAAGAAATAAATTTGTTACCAATAAGAATAGTTTTTACTCTTTAAAAATATCACCACCAAGCAGTGATTTGTAACTGGCGCAGTCAGTAGGACAGTGTGCACAACGTTTATTAGCGGATAACCGAAAAATGCTCCAACCAATAAACAAAAAGAACCGAGAAAAGCACCCAAGGCAGTAAACCTCACATTAATTATTCCTTTGCTTTCACCATTGAAAATTTTGACAACTTAAGAATAAATACCAACATGACAAACCCGTATACCAGATCTTCTATCACACCTACAGAACTTAACGCGATTCAAAATGTTGATGGAAATCCTATTGTTTTACCTTTATTCATAGAAGCCGTTGAGGAATTTATTTAAATTTATTTTGATATACGTGATTTATTAAATCCAATTAATTCATTTGCGATAAGAATGATTAAAGGCAAATTCACTAGAGAAGTTCAACAATTGATTTCATCCCGTGAATTATTAAAATAAAATAAAAATTAAAATCTAAATTAAAAAAGAAAGTGATTCACAATAATGAACTAAAAATATTTATTTTTACAAATGTGGTGTAATCATAGAACGCATTGAAAATCCTAGGGGATAATTACTTCCATGTTATGAATAGCTTATATAATACTATCAATAATACAGAAATATTTACTCAAATAGACTTAAGTGAAATATTAAAAATACATAATGGATTACGTAGGAGTAACAATGAATATAGCAAGTACGGCTATAAATTATAATAGAAAAAGCTTGTTGCTAAAGAATTTGGGAAATGAAGTCGAAAAACAAATGCATGTATTAATGCCAAATTATAACGTTAAAAGAGGCTTAGCAAACTTCATAGGTACTACAGTAAAGTTCATTACCGGCAATTTAGACGCACGCGACGCGGAATGATATGAGGCAATAATCCAAGAGTTAATTAAAACACAGAATAATGATAACTCTAATTATAAACTCTCAAACCAAACGACAAAAAATAAATGAAAATGTTATAATTCTTGAAGAGAATATAAATCATTTATTATTAGTTGAGATAGAACTAAAATTGGAAGCTACATTGAATATAGTAATCGAAAGATTACTGGGTTTTTCAAATAAATTGCGTGATATAATTGAAATTCTAAACCTAACCAAGAAGAACGTATTACAATCACTATTGATTGAACCGAAACAATTAATAGAAATTATGCAGCAATTTCATTTAGATGGAATGCACAGATATCTATCTCAAGTAATGATTGACAACGTTTTTGTGATACAAAGTTTGGCGATTGTCAAGGTATATAAACGTAAACACTTATATAACTTTATAATTGAAATACCAATTGTGGAAATAACGGAATATCTACTTTCACTACCATTCATAATATTACTTTTCAAATTGATGTTATGCATCAACATTTGGCGACAGGAAAAACTGATTATTTAACGATGGATAAAAATGGTAAAGAAATAGGTGAATTCTTATGCGAACAACAGTTCAAACATAAAACAATGTGAATATGAACCATAAAATCATCTTTAGAAAATTGCAAAATAAAGTAAATGGAATATGCACCCTTTATATTTCTAGAACGTGGCAAAATACATGTATTAATTGTTAACAATAAGTAAAATTTGGTTTTAAATTGTAATTCAATTATTAAACATCATTTACTATGTGGAATCTAACTTATTCATAAAAATAATGAATGTGCGTATCAAATTAAACAAATAGTAATTCAGAATAATGTTCAAAGAATAAATGACCACAAATTGGATTTCGTTATGAATCTATATAACACTTTAATTGCTAAAGCAAATGAAATAAGATTACAGAAAATAAATGTAGATTATTAACAATCGAAACAACTACTATATTTTCATACATCGAGTTATGTACATCAAGGATTATTGTATCTAATAATAATTGTAATCGTAATCATGGTAATTGTATACCACAAACAATGGTACATCGCAAAATGGATGAATGGAAACAAAGAAGTTGAGTCAGACGAACTTATGGAAAAGTCTTATCTTAAAGGGGGAAGAGTTATGTGACAATCTATAGAAACGGCTGACGCCACACTATAGATAAGATTAGACTATATAAGCCGCCTATTGTCTTTAATAAACAAGTATTATTTTTAATATATTCTTAACTGCGCTATAAACAAATAAATTTGATAAAAATAAAAAGTAGGTTTTACTTTTTTTAAATATCAACGCCCAGCAGTGATTTGTAACTGGCGCAGTCAGTAGGATAGCGTCCACAACGTATATTAGCGGATAACCGAAGAAGGCTCTAACTAATAAACAAGAAGAACCGAGAAAAGTACCCAAGGCAGTAAACCTCGCATTAGTTATTCCTTTGCTTTCACCATTGAAAATTTAATAGAAAATTTTGACAACTTAAGAATAAATACCAACATGACATACCAATATACCAAATCTTCTATCACACCTACGGAAGTTAACGCGATTATAAATTTTGATGCTATCGTTTTACCTTAATTCATAGAAGCCTTTGACGAATTTATTCAAATTTATTTTGATATACGTGATTTATTAAATCCAATTAATTTATTTGTGATAAGAATTATTGAAGCCAAATTCACTAGAGACGCTCAACAATTGATTTCATCCCGTGGATTAAAAACATGTCATGATATAAAGAGATGTTTGAGTTTAAACTACTCAGACCAAGATCAGAAGACTGTTTATTAATCGACTTAATGCAAACATTGCCTGTTAAAGACGAAAATCCTTATACGTTAGGTAATCGAATTAGAGATTCGTTAAAATTGGTTATTGGCTAAAGTAAAACTAGTTAACGCAGAAGAACAATCGCGGTTAATGAAAACGAACTTATATAAGAAAACTGCAGTACAAACCTACTTATGGTTATTAATGCAACATACCGATTTTGGTCAAGTAACTTATATGCAGTAAAATGAAGGGGAAAATTACTGAATGGTGGATAGACCTGCTCCGTAGCTCAATTAGGAGAGTATCTGTTCGGAAAACAGAAAGTTGTGGAAAGGTTGATTTTGTCACCCTTCATTACTTCTGGATTAAATATGCAATAAATGTTGTGCATAAAAAATGGTGTGATTACGTTATGCAATTTCCATTAGTAATCGAGGGTGTTCATGCAATATTGATTGTAAGATTAATTTATCAATACTAACGGCGAGGTTAAGTTATTCATTTCCCGGAAGATTTCTAGATTTCGTGTGCATGTCAATATTTCTAATTTGATGAAATTTTGCATGACGATGCAAATAAATCGTTATGTACTTTGTATATCCCACTAAAACTGTAGTTTTGATGGGTAAGAGATTTTCTCTCTAGGGTTAGCCAAAAAGGCCGGTTGCATAATCATAATTTTAAATTCATTGTTTGCATTAACTGTGCTCTATTTTATAATTTCGAAATAAATCGACGTACAATCCAAAGGAAAATCTAATTAAATGTAAAATGAAAATATGAATAATAATATTTTAAAACGCTTTTCAGGAAAATTGTTCAGCAAATGCTCGGCGAAAATATTGAATACAGTTTATCGTTTACAAAAGCTGCTTGTCAATTACAGAATGTTTAACATTACGCTATTAAACATTGCGCATAAAGTACCAACTATAATAATTAAAGAAAGATTGGGGCTAGATATTTCTGTAATTGATTTTGTAAATCCAGTTACATATGTCGATAGAATTCAATAAAATATGCAATTAGTAGCAAAACGTTCATCCAATTATGTAACCTCGTATTTAAACTAATTTATCTTTTTTGTTTTATATATGAGAAAGAATTGAGCTTACCGTGAAGTTTCAACGGCATCTCAGTCATCATTGTGAAGATGTGGTTTTTAGTTTACTTGCATACGCTTGCTGAAAACTTGGGTGTGATGTTATCGAAACGTCAAAATCCACACAAACCTAAATTAAGAAAAATTACTTTTTGATTAATTATTATTAACGTCGTCATAAAAATTCCCTATATGTCGGGTTATGCCTAACAGTATTGATGTGGTAGTGGTTTTTCAGTTTTATTGACATATCCATTGTATTTAATAATAGTTGTAATCGTAATCATCGTAATTGTGCACCGCAAACAATGGTACATCGCAAAATGGATGAATTAAAACAAAGAAGTTGAGTCACAAGAACTTATGGAAAAGTCTTATCTTAAGGAGGGAAGAGTTATGTGACAATCTATAGAAACGGCTGACGTCGCACTATAGATAAGGTTAGACTATATAAGCCGCCTATTGTGCTTAATAAACAAGTATTATTCTTAACTTTCCTATAAATAAATAAATGTGTTACAAATAAAAATAGTTTTACTCTTTAGAAACACCACCGCCCGGCAGTGATTTGTAACTGGCGCAGTCAGTAGGATAGTGTCTACAACGTTTATTAGCGGATAACCCAAAAATGCTCCAACCAATAAACAAAAAGAACCGAGAAAAGCACCCAAGGCAGTAAACCTCACATTAGTTATTCCTTTGCTTTCACCATTGAAAATGTAATAGAAAATTTTCACAACTTAAGAATAAATACCAACATGACATACCTATGTACCAGATCTTCTATCACACCTACAGAAGTTAACGCGATTCCAAATTTTGATGAAAATCCTATTGTTTTACCTTTATTCATAGAAGCCGTTGAGGAATTTATTCAAATTTATCCTGGCACACGTTATTTATTAAATCCAATTAATTCATTTGCGATAAGAATGATTAAAGGCAAATTCACTAGAGAAGTTTAATAATTGATTTCATCCCGTGGATAAAAACATGGCATGATATAAAGAGATGTTTGAGTTTAAACTACTCAAACTAAGATCAGAAGGCTGTTTATTAATCGACTTAATGCAAACATTGCTTGTTAAAGACGAAAATCCTTATACGTTAGGTAATCGAATTAGAGATTAGTTAAAGTTGGTTATTGGCTAAAATAAATCTAGATAACGCAGAAGAACAATTGCGATTAATGAAAGCGAATTTATATCAGAAAACTGCAGTACAAACCTACTATGGTTATTAATGCAATATAACGATTTTGCTCAAGTAACTTATATGCAGTAAATGTATGCAGTAAAATGAAGGGGAAAATTACTGAATGGTGGGTAGACCTGCCCCGTAGCTCAATTAGGAGAGCATCTGTTCGGAAAACAGAAGGTTGTGGAGAGGTTGATTTTGTCACCCTTCATTATTTCTGGATTAAATATGCAATAAATGTTGTGCATAAAAAATAGTGTGATTACGTTATGCAATTTCCATTAGTAATCGAGGGTGTTCACGCAATATTGATTGTAAAATTAATTTATCAATACTCACGGCGAGGTTAAGTTATTCATTTCCCAGAAGTGGGAAGTATGCAATTTGCAGATTTCATGTGCACGTCAATATTTCTAATTTGACGAAGTTTTGCATGACGATGCAAATAAATCGTTATGTCTTTCCTATATCCCACTAAAACTGTAGTTTAGATTGGCAAGAGAATTTATTTCTAGGGGTAGCCAAAAAGTTGGTTGCATAACCAGAATTTTAAATTAATTGTTTGCATTAACTGTGATCTGTTTTGTAATTTGGAAATAAATTGACATAAAATCCAAAGGAAAACTGAATTAAAGGGAAAATGACAATATAAATAATAACATTTGAAATATGCTTTTCAGGGAAATTGTTCGGCAAATGTTCGGCGAAAATACAGTTTAGCGTTTACAAAGGCTGCTTGTCAATTACAGAATGTTTAATATAATGCTATTAAACATTGCGTATAAAGTACCAACTATAATAATTAAAGAGAGATTAGGGCCAGATATTTCTGTAATTGATATTTATCAATCCAATTATATATGACGATATAATTCAATAAAATATACAATTAGTAGCAAAACGTTCATCCAATTGTGTAACCTCACATTTAAAATAATTTATATTTTTTGTGTTATATATGAGAAAGAATTGAGCTTACCGTGAAGTTTTGATGGCATCTCAGTCATCATTGTTAGGATGTTGTTTTTAGTTTGCTTGCATACGCTTGCTGAAAATTTGGGTGTGATGTTATCGAAACGTCAAAATCCACACAAACGTAAATTAATAAAAAATACATTTTGATTAATTATTATTAACGTCATCATAAAAATTCCCTATATGCCGAGTTATGCCCAACAGTATTGATGTGGTAGTGGTTTTTCAGTTTTATTGACATATCCATTGTATTTAATAACAGTTGTAATCGTAATCATTGTAATTGTGGATCGCAAACAATGGTACATCGCAAAATGGATGAATTAAAACAAAGAAGTTTAGTCAGAAGAACTTATGGAAAAGTCTTATCTTAAGGAGGGAAGAGTTATGTGACAATCTATAGAAACGGCTTACGTCGCACTATGGATAAGATTAGACTATATAAGCCGCCTATTGTCCTTAATAAACAAGTATTATTATTAACTTCCCTATAAATAAATAAATTTGTTACAAATAAAAATAGTTTTTACTCTTTAGAAACACCACCGCCCGGCAGTGATTTGTAACTGGCGCAGTCAGTAGGATAGTGTCCACAACGTATATTAGCGGATAACCGAAAAAGGCTCTAACTAATAAACAAGAAGAACCGAGAAAAGTACGAAAAGGCAGTAAACCTCACATTACTTATTCCTTTGGTTTCGCCATTGAAAATTTATTAGAAAATGTTGACAACTTATGAATAAATACCAACATGACATATCCGTATACCACATCTTCTATCACAAAATTTTGATGGAAATTCTATTGTTTCACCTTTATTCATAGAAGCCATTAAATTAATTTCTTAACTTCGCACTGTGAACACTGTCCCTAAAAGCAAATAATTTTGTAAGAAATAAAAAGTACTCTTTAAAAACACCACCGCCCGGCAGTGATTTGTAACTGGCGCAGTCAGTAGGATAATCTCTACAATGTCTACAGTTCGGCGTCAGCATAATCTTGTCTCCAAGTACGGCGTCAGCGGTTTCTACACATGTCATACACATGACTTATATATAGTAAGATGAAGGGGGAAATTACTGAACGATGAGCATCTGTTAGGCAAACTGAACGTTGAGTTTTTCATCCTTCATCAAATCGGGATTAAATATGCAGTAAGTGCTCATAAAAAATAAGGTGATTACGTTCTGCAATTTCCTTTAGTAATCGAGGCTGTTCACGCAATATTGATTGTAAAATTAATTTATCAATACCGACGGTGAGGTTAAGTTATTCATTTCCCGGAAGCGGCAAGTATACAATTTGTAGATTTCATGTGCAGGTCAATATTTCCAATTTCACGAAGCTTTGCGTGACGGTGCGCACCATTTATGCTAATTTGAGGGGACCATCTTAAAAAAGTACATTCATTATTACCGAGGCATACAGTTTAAGCTCGATGTTTTTTTTGCATAGTCCTGCGGTTCCCTTCCCAGGAGCGGAAATAAAAACCACACTGAAGCGTGCCTTTCTTCCGGTTTTGCTGTACTCGAAATTAGAACGAAAAGACCCCCAAGAACGTTGCCTGCTCCGAGAAGGGATATTGTTATTAATATTGTTCGCTTGCATATTCAATTAGAAACGTCATAACATCGCCTGGTTAACTGCTTCTGTTCTAATATAATTTACTGGAAACGCCGGAAAACTATCAGAACGAACAGCGTGTACTTTTCCCGACACTAACATTATTTGACTTAATGAGTTCGTAATACTTGAAAATTACTACGGCTGTCAACTTGATTAAACGTATATACTCACGATATATACATGGGGCTTCCAAACCCTACACCATCAACCTATTTACGGATTAAGTATAGGTGATGACGATGTGACCATAAATCACTGGACTTTATATAGAGTGGCTATTTGACTACAAAGAATTCCTAGTAATATCAACCCGAAATTACAATACAACTTGTATTAAATTGATTTTAATGCAATAAAAATTTTGGTCTAATTCGTGCTGCTGTAAAACCCACTAGTAAAACTTTGATGTTGATTCAACACTCGTACTTAAATCGCACGTGCAAAAATCACTTTGCATTGTGGTGATTAGGCTATGCATGAAGTCTATGGTTGGATTTTACAGTAAAAACCCCGCTCCTGTATCGCATTGTTGATAGTTCGAGAGAGTTTTCGCACAAAAGACCTTGAAGAATGGATTTTATACTGAAGGGTGGATCCGAATCATCAATCAAGTGCCGATTTCAATCTGAAGTACGTGTTTCCTCCCTATTGTCGTTTTATACCACCGCGATTTGCTACTTTTTCGTAGAAATTCATCGATTCGGACATTTCCCTTAAAATAATTCTTTTACTAGCGACGGGTCTGTTTGATTAATATTGTAATTACCGATATCGATCTGCCAAGGGGCCTCTGTGCTTACGGAATGGAAACTCGATACCCGGTCCTGTTGGACTCCTTTGGCACAATCACGAATTGTAAACAAACGCCGTAGGCAAAATTGAATGGCACAAATTGAAAGTTTGATGATCTGGGCGAGTTAATCCACAGAATTCCCTAAACGAGACAGAAAATATACGACGAATTAAATTTTCGTTAAAATATCCTTGTAATCTTGAAAATCGTATTTTTATGAGACCTTATATGGAAAATTTAGTTTTCCCCAATCCACAAATTGGATTTCTTGTTGCACCTTCACGTCACAGATTAAACCTTTTACTTATTTTTCGAAGTTTGATAAAGTTCCCACAACTTCACCTCTAAGAAAACATAACTTTCGGATGCACCATTAACGACTACCTCTATAATTATACCCTGACAAATTCTAAACAAGTTCCTCCTACCTGTCGACTTTTAATAAACATCTTAAACTAAGTAACTATAGTCAAAACTTAGAGCAGATAATTAGTTTCCACAAAAGTAAGACGGATTAAAAACATTTTTACCACATAATATAACCTGGAGAGCTGTCAGGCTGATCGTGACCTTGACTAAATTTTCTCAAAGTTATATAGAAATTTTTACACTGACATTATTTTATACATTACTTAAAGTTTTTCTTTACTAGATTTTCTCGATATAATATTAATGATATAGTTGTTGAAGTGATCTTGAAATTGTCGCCATATTTCGTCTCTTCAAGGCTACCCAGAAAATTCCATACTGAATGAAAACTTAGAGCAGATAATTAGTTTCCACAAAAGAAGAACGGATTAAGAGCATTTTTACCACATAATATAACCTGGAGTGCTGTCAGGCTGATCATGACCTTGACTTCATTTTCTCAAAGTTATATAGAAATTTGTGCATTGACGTTATTTTATACATTACTTAAAGTTTTTCTTTACTAGATTTTCTCGATATAAGATTAATGATAAATTGATTATATAGTTGTTGAAGTGACCTTGAAATTATCGCCATATTTCGTATCGTCAAGGCTACCCAGAAAATTCCATACTAAATGAAAACTTAGAGCAGATAATTAGTTTCCTCAAAATTAGGACGGATTAAGAACATTTTTACCTCATAATATAACCTGGAGAGCTGTCAGGCTGATTGTGACCTTGACTCCATTTTCTCAAAGTTATATAGAAATTTATGCACTGACGTTATTTTATACATTACTTAAAGTTTTTCTTTACTAGATTTTCTCGATATAAGATTAATGATAAATTGATGATATAGTTGTTGAAGTGACCTTGAAATTGCCGCCATATTTCGTATCTTCAAGGCTACCCAGAAAATTCCATACTGAATGAAAACTTAGAGCAGATAATTAGTTTCCACAACAGTAGGACGGATTAAGAACATTTTTACCACATAATATAACCTGGAGAGCTGTCAGGCCGATCGTGACCTTGACTTCATTTTCTTAAGGTTATATAGAAATTTGTGCACTGACGTTATTTTATATATTACTTAAAGTTTCTTTTACTAGATTTTCTCGATATAATATTAATTATAAATTCATGATATAGTTGTTGAAGTGACCTGTGAAATTTCCGCCATATTTCGTATCTTCAAGGCTATCCAGAAAATTCCATACTGAATGTACGTTACACCAAATCGCACAAGATATGGAAACTTCAAAAGATGGATACATAACAAATAAATAAGTTATCTTGGACATTTCTTATAGGGACTGCTCTAGACATTTAACACACATTCTGAGTAAGAACAATAGTACAATTAGCATGTTATTATAAATAGAAAAACTTATAACAACATAGAAATACAGCAGAAAATTAGGTAACTATTTAACATCTTTTCACAATTGTTTTGAAATTTTTATTTTGATGAGATGATTTAATGATTACCTTATATACAAAATTTAGTTTTCCACAAATCCACAAATTGGATTTCTTGTTGCACCTTCCAGTCACGGATTAAACCGTTTCCTTATTTTTGGAGGTTAGATAAAGTTCCCCCAACTTCACCTCTAAGGAAACATAACTTTCGGATGCACCCTTAACGACTACCTCTATAATTATACCCTGACAAATCCTAGGCAAGTTTCTCCTACCTGTGGACATTTAATAAACATCTTTAACTAAGCAATTATAATCAAAATTTAGGACATAAAAATAGTTTAGTGCACTTTAGGCAGAAATTAGAAGTGAGAAGATCATCGGACGATGACCATCACGTTGCTTACATTCCTTACTCTTGAGGTCAACGCATGCGCCGCATATACGTTCCAAAATTCCTTACTCTTGGGGTCAACGCATGCGCCGCAATGTACATTTTTGCTCCGTTCGAAAATCATTCTGCAATTCTTAATAACAAACAGTAAATTTGCTGGAATTGAAAACTGAGAATCTAAATAAGCTTATAACTTGAGTATAATTAATGTTTTATTATCCTTATAGTGTGTGGCTATTGTGGAATCCATTGTCGCTTAATTTTAATTATCAATGCCAGAATTTTCCTCGTACAGCTTTTATGAGAGATTTGATCGCTGTGAGTAATCGCTATCGCTCTGAACGCGTTGAATAATACACTATTCCGCGTGCAAACTTTTAATAACCATTGAAAATTGTAGAACGTAATGCTCGATATCCGAGCATCATTTGCGAGCCCCATTCGTTATTTGCGAAGTTAAGAGGAGCTCGACAATTGTCATTCAGGAGCACCTTGTCTGCATGAAATATGGTCGCGGAAGCGCCTGACAAACTCCAACCAACTGTGGCTAGTTTATTTATGGATTATCTGGCGACAACTTTTTCAACATTTCCACAAATAAAAACCACTTAGCGCGACAGAATAGTGGTCATTGATAGGGGCGGTTTTCTAGGCTTTTTACTAGTTTGCGTCTTCTTTTAAAGGATATATTGATATACTAATTTATCCATAAATATTCTATTGTATCTTGCTGTTGTATCGGTAACTACCTCAGACTATAAAGTGGTGAGTTATTTCGAGTGAACGCTGAGGTTGCATGCCGAATGTTGTAGCCTGGGTCAATCATTCATTACGATTGTATCGAATTGAAGTTGTAATGAAGTTATGCCAGCTGATGGCCAGTGGGGTACCATCAGTAAAGTGGGGTGTACCTGAGGATATCTGATGGCAGATAGCTGCAGACAAATAGCCGCATACCCGTTGTTCTTTTCCCTACCCCATAACTTTCCCCATAACCGCTCCCGTTTTAAATGGGGTCCATAAATTAAAACACCCCGTCACGCCAAACTTTCGTCCGACACTATTTAAAGTACACAAGAACATTTTTCCACATTTCCACTGCGGAAATTCAGCTTGCGGCTCCCCTTGTTTCATTTTCCATAAATCTCGAAAATTTATTATAACTTTACTATTAAGAACAATTGCCGTCTACCTAAGGGTTTCTTAAGATTCTCAACTTCGAAAGTTTTTAATTAATCCACAAATTGGATTTCTTGTTGCACCTTCGGGTCACGGATTAAACCGTTTCCTTATTTTTCGAGGTTCGATAAAGTTCCCCCAACTTCACCTCTAAGAAAACATAACTTTCGGATGCACCCTTAACGACTACCTCTATAATTATACCCTGACAAATCGTAGACAAGTTCCTTCTACCTGTCGACATTTAATAAACATCTTCAACTCACTAACTATAGTCCAAACTTAGAGCAGATAATTAGTTTCAACAAAAGTAGGATGGATTAAGAACATTTTTACCACATAATATAACCTGGAGTGCTGTCAGGCCGATCGTGACCTCGACTCCATTTTCTCAAGGTTACATAGAAATTTGTACACTGACGTTATATTATACATTACTTAAAGTTTTTCTTTACTAGATTTTCTCGATATAAGATTAATGATAAATTGATGATATAGTTGTTGAAGTGACCTTGAAATTGCAGCCATATGTCGTATCTTCCTATCTTCCTATTTGTAAATAAAAGTAGTATGTTATTATAAGCAGCAAAACTTATAATAACATAGAAATACGCTTAAGAACAACCTTGAGAGCTGTTATTCTGATAGAGACCTTGACTCAATTTTCTCAAGGTTATATAGAAGTCACTAGAAGTTACTAGATTTTCTAGATATAAAATTAATTATAAATTACATTGAATTTAGCTTCCTACAATCTCACAAAATATTAGAACATGATAACAGACAAATGCTAATCACAATAGTCTTATACATTTTCAGAATTCAAAGGCATAAAAATTAGGTTCCTTCTACCTGTCGACATTTAATAAACATCTTCAACTAAGTAACTATAGTATTATAGTCCAAATATTAGGCAGAAAATTAGTTTCCACAAAACTAGAACAGATTAAGAACATTTTTACCACACGTTATAATCTTGATGATCTTGGATCCATTTTAACAAGGTTAAATAGAAATCTGCACACTGATGTCATCTTATACATTTCTTATAGTTTTTGTTACTAGATTTTCTCGATATAAAATTAATTATAAATTACATTGGATTTAGCTTCCTACAATCTCAAAAAGTATTAGAATCTGATATAGTTGTTGAAGTGACCTTGAGATTGTCGCCATATTTCGTTTCTTCAATGTTACCCAGAAAACTTAATACTAAATGTGAAAATGTTACCCCAATTGCACAAGATAGATAAATGTCAAAAGATTATATGAAATTATTAAGCACAAATAAGTTAAAAGAAATAGTAATAAATACAGGAAATATCGAAGAATACGAATAAGTACAAAATATGCTCAAATAAGTACAAATAAGCACTTATTTGCAAGTGCAAATAATTAAAAACTTATAAGTAAGTACAAATAAGTACTAACTTATTTGTACTTACTTTTGTACTTATTTGTATTTTTTGTATTTTTTTTGTATTTTTTTGAACTTATTTGTGTTTATTTTTTGTGCTTATTTTTTATGAACATTTTTCCCACATAATATAATCTTGATGACCTTGATTCCATTTTCTGAAGGTCATATACATTTCTTATAGTTCTTGTTACTATATTTTGTCGATATAAAATTAATTATATATTAGATCGAAATTAACTTCTTACAGTCTCAGAAAGTATTAGAACATGATTACTGACAAATACTCACAACATTTTTAATTTACCTTGAAAATAAAGTAATTTCCTATAAATTGTCTATCTATAGGAGAAGAAATAAATTTTTATAGATTTTTATATTTGCAGTATTCAATTTTCTCTTTCCTTCTATACATTGACAATTAATAGAATATTGCTTCCCATTACGCTAGGACGGTTAAAAATTACCGCTATGGTTATGACCTTGACTTTGTTTTCTGAAGGTAACATAAAAACTTTGTAAAAAAAACTGTTTAATAAGTGAATATGTTATATTATAGATTTATTATAAATTCTGTTATAAATTCTTTCGATATCAGGTTAAGCTAGCTGGTCTGGTATTAAAAGTGTTCAGCGAGGAGGAAAACTTGGAAGCCCTATCATATTTGTTTCGTAAAGATTACCTTTATCCCGTGCGACTTCAGCTTTGAGCTTTTCTAACTGTGTTCAATGTCGGATGTTCCAGCCAACTGCGTTCAAAATATATTGCATAAGAAATCCTCTATGCATAAATAAACGATAGAAAGTGCTTTGACCTTGAGATTGCCACTATAGGTTTGTTATGACTTTCAATACATTTTTTCCAAGGTCATCACTTTAAAGTGAAAATAACGCACCCACCAACTTAGGGGAAACTGTAGCAGATCGATTGTAATATGTCAAGCTGCTGGAAATATAGATGTATATCTGAAAAAAAAACAATAGAAATCAACGTGGCCCGACAGATACGGATTTCCCGAGATAGAATTTATGAATATTGAAAGAAAGGGAAAGGAAAAAGTCATGGTTGTGTAAGCAACAGATATGTTGAACTTTATATGGACGTATATACTGTGAACTTCCCAAGAGCGAATACGAAATTTCTGCTAGATTTGCTAGAACAACAGCTCGTATTTACAAAAACCCATATGCAATCTATGGCCGGAGTGTCTTATGGTATGATATCAAGGAAGATTTTCTTGATATTCTATTAATGGTGATATATGCAGGCCACACGTCCAAAGTACAATCTGGTATATTCATAAAATCCATTGGGGAATGACAAGTAGCCTTACATCCCTTAACAGCAAGTATAGTTCTTAAGGTGGTTATTTTTCACCGTGCTACATTTGCATCCCGAGTTGCTATAAATCTCCTGTCCGGCGGGAACTATGTTGTGAATTATTTCGCCTCTCGGGAATTGCGCTGGATGGGCGACATTGTTTTTGGAGACCAACTATCGAAGTTTGTGTATTAAGACGTCAATTGTACGATTTTATTGATGAATACGATTCTACCATTTCTTTATTTCCATTTTCGCTTGAATTTTGACGACCATAATTAGACAAGTTTTCGAGTTAACCGGGTGCAAATTCATCCGGATCCACGCACAGCTCCTCCGGGAACTTCCCCTCCCATTTCACTATCCCATTAGAATAAATCACTTATTATATACATAGGAAGGAATGTAGGGAGGTACGTCCGCTCGAATTTCATTTACATACGCCGAAATGCCAGTTGATTTCGCCGAAACTCCTTTACTAGTAAAATATCCTTAATTGCATACTAAATATCATAAACCGTCACAATTAGTGGAACCTCGATGTTCGATCCGAAATTACTAACAACCGCCAAGTTACCATAAATTACTTCCCATGTGAAATTCTATATTCGTTATAATTGGGAGAAATAACTGCAGAAAACTTCATTTAATGTACCACACATTTTTTACACTTAATAAAATAATTCAAGCTGTCGCGCAAGCGCAGATACGAACGTCGTACAATATTGTACTTTATATCATAGAATACATAATTTTTATTTTCGAATAATAAGTATTACAATGTAATTAATTATAGAAATAAAATTCCATCCTGTGTTGATTAGTTTTAATCTATACGGAGTTTGTAAGATCTAACCCCCCCCCCCCCATTTTTTAATGGGTAACGGAACTTACGAGATTTTGTTCAAAATCCCGTCTTTCTCAAGGTAATCTTTAGCTCACTTACAGTTATGCAAACTCAGCTAGGAAATTATCTCGTACTCTCCCCACTTATCCCCACTTAATAATAATAATAATAATAAATGCCTTTATTGGAAATGAAATCCTTAATATAACAAGATAATTTCAACAAAAAACCAAAAGGTGCTGTATCAGGCTCAATGCCTGATTTTCGTACAGGACCAAACAAAAAAAATCTTGAACATTAAAACTAAGTAACTAAACTAATTAACTAGGTTAACTAACTAAGGAAATTAAAAAAATATGAACAGAACAAAAAACAAAGGAAAAAGGAAGAATCTCATCCTAAAATAATAATAATAAGCGCGTTTATTGAAATTACAACAGGTGCTGTATCATGTCCCTAATTAAATGAAAGAAAGAGCAAAAGAAAAATCCCATATTAGTATGACTAAATATGATACACGCAAATTAAGGATGCAGTAGGAAAAGAGAAAAGGAAACGAGGAAGAGGAAGGAAGAAAGAATATTGTCGATGTGGCGGTATTACGGATATAGGCGGCCCTCGACTGTCACACATAATTGGTTCATGAAAGTGTAGGCGAATGTTGAATGTTCGAAAGTAGAGGGATGTAAAATGATTGAAGCGAAATATTCACCGTTTTCAGAACGAATATTGCGGATAGCGGGAAGTATTTTTTAATTGTACGTATTTCCGGGAAGTTAAGATCTCACCAATAAAAAGAGGGCCCATGAAATGGTCACCAAGATTTCAGTCCAAATCGTTCCTGTCTATCGCGTCGTCGCCATAGACCCCCCCCCCCCTGAATGGCTGAATTGTATGGCACTGTATGTCTAGTCTTCTTCGAGTCGCGCAAGCGCAGATACGAACGTCGTACGATATTGTGCTGTATATTATATAACATCTTATTTTTATTTCCGAACAATAAGTATTACAATGTAATTAATAATGATATATATATATACTGTGTGACACAGCGTGTGTTAGCTAATAGTTTAGACATTGTTGAGAGAACACAAACGTAAACAAACACAAAGGCAACCGCAATAGGATGAATCCATTGACTCATTGATCGCTTTGGTGGAGTATTTCGTCCTTTGTTTGCACAACAAGAATAGGTTTCCGAGGGATTCTTAACATTTTAATAATCCGGGCCTTGATTAAAATCGCATCCCTGACAGTGGGGGGACAATTTAGAGGGACAAAGAAGTCAATTTAGACGGCGCTAAAAACTGTTTAAAATTTGATCCTTTAATTTTAGAGAAATGCTGCGCGAATAGAACAATTGAACCGCGGGCGTGCTCTCGGTTGAATATATTAAGTATCCTGAGAATTCTAAACAAGGCTAACCGTATCTAGAACGCCCTTTTCGTTATTTATAATTAAATGTCTTCGTAGCCCCCAAAGTCGCGAGCACAGCAGTAACCATTGTTTGCACATTGCGGAGATAGTTGAACGTAAATTCAACTATTTTCCTTTGTGCAAAAAGTCCGACGATCATTCTCGCGAGGGCTGTGTTTACTTATTGATCAACCCCTTATATCAAGTAGACATTTACGAGGTAATTACATGTTTAAAGCGTTTTCATTGTCCACTTTCTATAAGGGGTCCCTTAAATCGACGAAAAAAAGGACAAATGTCTTAATTTAAAATGGAAATTTCGTTTAATAACATAATTGGGGACAAATTGTACAGATCTAAATGGCGTTTTAATTACTCCTTTTTCCCCTAAAAAGCTTTATCCCTCTCTTTTGAACACTTTGTATATGACCTATTTGCACCCGCGCGATCGCGTTCGGGTCATAATTACGTTTTCCCTCGAACTTGATATTCATAAATATGGATGAGCGTCTTTTTTTTCTGCAGCTAGAGATAATATTTGCATAATGCTTTGTATTCCTCGAGAAAAGGGGAAAAATAATAATAAGATCCTGTTTTCGCTTTTGTCTTTTTTTTTTCATTCGCGGTCTCCCATTCGGAGTGTCTTCAAATTAAAAATTATTATGCAGGAAGTTGTCTCGTCATCCTCAGGCGCAACCGTGATTTTAACGGTTCAAGATTTCATAGTTTCATCAATTCAAATTCCCTAAAAGATAGTACCTGTTTTGGTATCGTAATATATTGAGCAATCAAATATATAAAATTGAAAAGAATGCGATTGGTAGAAACATAGCAAGGAAATCTCAAGATACAATATCTGGGAAAGGGGGCTACCCTTGCTTTTTATATTTTCATAGTTTCTTGGTGCATATCGTACGAATCTTTAATTCAGAAATTAATGAAAAGTGAAAAAATCAACCTCCAAGTGGGAGTCGAACCTACAATTTTCTGTTGTCAAGGCAGATGCTCTTCCAACTACGTCCACAAATTTTTTCTCCTATCGTTCATATATTATCCGTGGATAATATATGAAAGTATATTATAATGTAATAACCACGTTAAAAATAATAGGTTTGTTTCTGCTGTTGACGATTCTCCAGTTCTCAATTAATATATATTTGTATAAATATGTACTACGTATTTATTGTAACTAATTGCGATTTGCTTTCTATATATATTGCTGAATTTTTGCAATTTCTACCTAAACAAACACATTATTGTTAATTGTTTGTTTATAGTCGTTGCCTTACTCTAATTATAATTGCTTCTGTTTACAACCGCATGGAATGTGAGGACATATACCATCACAATAAAATATTCCTAGCTTTTCCTATCATCTCGTTTATTTCACTGTCGTTCGCAGACGTATAAAGATAGATAATATGTGGAAGCGGGTCGGACGAGATTATACATTAAGAAGAGACAACGTTCCGCATAGTACACAATGTAATTTGAGTTTAAGCCTGTAGGACAAAATAAACCATTTTACCAGTAGCGGCGTTATGTAAATGCTCTCGCAAAATACCGTATTCTATTTAATGTAATTCTAATTAGTATTCAAGTCTATCTGAGGCGTAAGTCAGCCGGAGCAGTTTTTACGTCATCGCCAGCTAAATGGCGTAAGGGGAAAGAACAACGGGACTTTCTTGCCCTAATAAATCGCATACGTCCCCTTAAAGTAAATGATTTATTATTATTTACCGCCATCTCTTATCTGCCGCACGACCGTAATTTCCCGGACTGGGGAAATTATAAATTGGTGCATTTTGCACATTTCATTTCAGATAAGCCTCCGCGATATTTCAGTCCGGCGTTGGGCAGGTGAATTTTTCACGTAAATCATAAAATTTTCAAAATTCCGTCTCGCCCAGGACGACGTCTCAATTCGAGATGAGCTCGCATTATAAGACACACTAACATTTTCGCCCGCACCATGTCAAAAATTAAACATCGGACGAGATTCGAATACCTTAGTTTCCACTCCGAAATAAAATTCGTTACTTTGTAGCCCGCTTTCATCAACACTCACAACGACATCACGTCATCCATTACCGTTTGCTGACGGGAAATTTAATAATAATACGTACATCCCCCCTTCTGTCTCTGAATTCTAGATATCCCCAGGGATTCGTTTTGGTATTCCCATCTTCTCTTTGTACTTTATCTACATTTAAGGTGGTTTTGCTTCCCTTCTAAATTCAACCAGAATATTTATTTTACTTATCAATTATTACATGGCATACATTGAATAGAATATTTCGTAGTAAATGTATAAGAATTTAAGAAAATCCTTCCGCACCTGAATCTATCCAAGCAACATGAAGAACAAATGATTTTTAGATTAGTAATTAAGATTTGGTGAAAAAACTTTGACTCGAACCTGGACCTCCAAATTGCCGGTTGGTTGCATGGGGGTAATATAAACGTTTCGCAGATACGGACGACATTATAAATAATTTAAGGCCCTCTGTTGGTTTCATATCATTGTTGTGCCATACCTCGTACGTGTGATGGATCGATCTCTATAGAGTGAGTCAGATATACACAGATGTGGCACCACACTCTACCCGCAATTATTGCACCTCACTCGCAGCCACTTTAAAAAGAGACCAATTACCTGTACACCTTCTATCAAAATCTTCGAATTTAATTTGAAATTCGAAATACGCTTTAACATATGTTCCACGTCAATTTATTGAAGCTTTGGTACACCCTTTACACTATTCATACCTGAATATGAGGAAATAGTGACGCATTACACAAATTAAACGATAGTGTTTGGGTCTTATAACTCAATCTAGTATGCACTTCATATATGCGCTTGCGCAACAATAAGCGCGCTGAACGTGACCTTGAGAAAGGACGCATACGATAGGTGCTTGTAAAAACGAATTTGCCTCAGCATGAGATGCGGGAGATGCGTTCCTTAAAAATGGTGCGCTAAACGAAACTGCATTAAACGAAGTCATCTTAACACGTAAATAATGGGGATAGGTAATACAAACTATTGCCTTTTTAAAGTCTACATATAAGTTTTAATTTGATTTATTATATTTTATATTATTTACATTTTTATACAAAAATCATTGGTAAAAATAGAAAATGAATTAATTTCTATTTGTGTTGCGATTAAGGAGTTCTTTTTTTCAAGACGAAGTCATCAAGTTTGGTTTGCCTTTTCCTCTTTCGTTCATTAAGTAATTGTGGATAGCAAGACGTCACATCCATGACACTTCGTCTTGCCTTAGAACTTCTGTCATAATTCGGATCATTTTCTATAAATTGATCCATTATTTCTGTAATGGCGGCTAAACTTGATTTGATAAAATTATTTGTAATCTTCCGAAATGCTAAGTTCGTCGTCTTCATGCACTTGTTGTTCTACCAACTCTTTAAGAACGTCATTGGAAAGACTTTCGCCAGTCGTAACTTGTAATAACTCTTCAATATCCTGCGCATTTATATTATCCAGTCCTGTCTCATTAGCTACCTTAACAATTTCATCAATATCAATAATGAATTCTGGTGCGGTATCAGCATTATTGCTTAGCTCCAGCCATACATTCCTCCATACTCCTTTCAAGCATCTATCGATTACCTCATTCCAAGAAAGTTTTATGTTATTGACAGCATCTATGACGGTGTAATTTTTCCAAAAATCTTTAATAGATTCAGTTTTATCAAACCGTTCTCGATACGTCCTGCGCAAATAATATGATTTTAAATTCGATATTACGCCTTGATCTATTGCTTGGATCAAGGAAGTAGTGTTGGGGGACAGCAAAACTACTTCAACAGGAATGCATGTAGTTAAATCGGATAAATATGTTGGATGGCTCGGAGCATTGTCAATCAGAAGTAAAGCTTTTGATTCTAGTTTTTTAAATCCGCAGATGCATTTTACAGATGGCCAAAAATGTTCGGTAAACTAATTTTGGAAAATGCTCATTTTTAGTGAACTCCTAAATTATAGGTAAAGTTGATTGTGAAATTCTCTTCATAGCTCTTGTAGTTCGAGAATGATAAATAAGCAGCGGTTTTAATTCAAAGTCTCCATTGGCGTTCCCGCCCAAAAGAAGCGTTAAACGATCTTTTGCAGCCTTGAATCCTGGTGCTCGCTTTCTTCACGGGATAAAAATGTACGTTTTGGTGTTATTTTCCAAAAAAGGCCCGTTTCATCAACGTTGAAAACTAATTCAGGAGGATAAAAACCTCGTTCAATAATGGCTCGTAATATCTTTGGAAAAGCAGCAGCCACTTCCGTATCTCCACTTGCAGCTTCTTCAGTAATCTGTATGTTATGAAGATTATTCCATTTTTTTGAATTGATGGAACCATCCTCTACTAGCTACGAAGTTTTCACTCGTGTCGCCGTTTTCATTTTGAATGTGGTTAAACATTCTTCTTGCTTTCTCCATTATAATTCCTCTAGTTAATGGCATATTGCGTTGGACTTCTTCTCAATCAATCTCAATCAAAATTGTCATCATTCTCAAGATTGCGTCAACCATGCGCAATCAAAAATAAAATTTCGTAATATTTTTAATTGTTTTATCTATATTTATTTTTCAAAAATTAATAAGTAGTGGTTTAGTGATATTACATATCAGTTATTAGAATTAGAAGCACAAGCAAGAGATCTACTGAATTAATGAAGATGCCACATCCGAAATTTTACTCCACCCACATATCAATATTTTCTTCTTCTCCTATTGTCTACTTTTAATGTCTAACTTAGTTGATCAAATCCTCTGCAAGTCTTTCAAATTTACGAGTTCGAACTTCTGCATTCGGAAAGTGTTCGCTGAAATATAACAAAAGTAATTTTATTCAGAGACCAAACTGAAGCGTTGGTAAACGTTTTATTTATTTTTCCAATAAATACTATGACATTCTGGAAAAAATCTACGAATTATCGTTGTCATTTTTTAACTATTATCATGGGAAAAATATGTTTCCTTTCGGATTATCCTTCTTGTAGGTTTTTACGCATTCTCCTAATGGAGTTACTGTGGAGTGTTACTATTGCTAATGAAATATAATGGCTTTAAGTTCTGCAATCGAATTCGAATGATGAACTTCCAAAACTTCGTGGGGCGTAATTTTAAAATACTCTTGTAAATAAATAATTACATTATTAAAGTACACTGTTTTGGGATCCTTCGTTTACAAAGGCGACGTCTAGTTAAGCGGTTGAAAGTTACAACCTCCTCATTTCAATGTCAACTGGGTATTATATAAATACTCACATCTTCTTTGATCATGGTTCAGTATCCAACCTTCGGACTGTGTACGCGATTTGGTAGAATATGGCTAAAGTATTTCGGTATACAACATTTCTAAGGTTAGGGTGAAGGTTAAATGAAAGTGCTTAACTTTAGTACCTGATTCTGGCACCTCCCTTAGAACGATCACTGTCAAATCTAGACTAGATGTCGCGTAAATTCTGGATATACAAACTTAGTTCATAAATGTCAGAAGTTCTAAATCTGAACTGTCTGGCTAACAGACAAGCAGATTAACAGATTGTTTACAAACAAATATAAATATAAAATCATAAGTGGAAAAATACTGTCAATTCCTGGTAAATATTACTTTCTATTGTATCTAAATGGGTAATCGAAAATAAAAAAGCAAAATATAAATAACCGTAGAACATGAAATCTGGACTAGATATCGTATAAATTCTAGATATGCAAACTAAGTTCATAAATGTCAGAAGTTCTAAATCTGAACTGTCTGACTAATAGATAAGCAGATTAACAGATTATTCATAAACCAATAAAAATATAAAATAAGAAGTGGGAGAATACTGTCAGTTTCTGGTAAATATTAGCTGCAGTGTTCGGGTCTTATAGCTCAATCTCGTATGTACTTCATATATGCGCTTGCGCAGCAATAAGTGCGCTAAACGTGGCCTTGACAAACAACGACAGGTGTTTATAAAAACTAATGTGCCTAAGCATTGAGAGTACCAAGTCCTTGCGAGTTCTGTGGATTTCTTAAATTCTAAATCTGAACTGCGTGGCTAATAATAATAATAATTTGTTATAAATATTACTTTCTATGGTAGCTAAGTGGGTAGTCGAAAATAAAAAAATATATATAAATAAGCGTGGAACAGAAAATCTAGACTATATAAGTTGATAAATGTCAGAAGGTTGAAATTAAATTTACTTAAACTGCTGTAAGTAAGCATCAAAATATCAATTTAAATAATACGCTTTTAATTAATTTTAAATTGATTGATTCGTCTAGTTAAGCGGGTGAAAGTTACAACCTCCTCATTTCAATGTCAACTGGGTATTATATAAGTAATCACATCTTCTGTGTTCATGATTCAGTATCCAACCTTCGAACTGTGTACGCGATTTGGTAGAATATGGCTAAAGTATTTCGGTGTACAACATTTATAAGGTTAGGGTGAAGGTTAAATGAAAGTGCTTAACTTTACTACCTGATTCTGGCACCTCCCTTAGAACGATTTATGAAGACGAACTACGAAGTTTTCACTCATGTCGCCGTTTTCATTTTGAATGTGGTTAAATATTCTTCTTGCTTTCTCCATTATGATTGCTCTAGTTAATGGCATATTACTTTGAATTTTTTCTCAATAAATCTCAATCAAAATATTAATCTAATTTTTGTTGCAGAAATCGTAGTAGTTGTAGTTGCTGATGATACGATTTTGTCTTTATTTGTAATCACTTTTCCATTGTGTTTTCATGTCATTATACATACTTTCAATCAGCTTCCTATAAAAATTGTAATATTTTCATTTAAACGTTACGACGTGGTATATTATTATGAAGGCACACCTGGCCACCTGAAGAATACAAAGTTAAGATAAATAATAATGTGTATTTGGGAATCCCAAAGACGATACAAATTATCTTGATAGTCTTCTGTCGGGTTTATTGCGGTAATCTTCGGAAGTCAGAAAAGAGAGAGAAGTGGGAGGTGTTCACAATTGCGGTGGGCAGTAGCCATCAATCAATATATCTTATCTCGCAGTTCATATTCTAAATTCCACGCATTTGAATTTATCATTTAAATTACTCCATATTACGAATACGCATTACGGATGATTAATGGGATGTTGTTTGTAAGACCATTTGTAGTAGGTAATAAATGTGTTCAGGCGCACAGTGCCCATTTGGTCCGACGATGGCTGACTGCAATTCCCGCCGCCTCCGCCACCTCTCCCGGCATTTGCGCCACCGTTGTGTGATGCCGATGGTGGCGGTTTGGCGCACCCCAAATCCGATTACCGAGCCCCGACATATATTCTACAACACTTAAAACTCTGGGAAAAGTAATTTTTAATGTAAATTCATCCCTAACAAAACTCTCGAAACACAAATCCCTACAGAGCAAAAACGGTTTCTCTCTCGGGGCGTGGTCTATCTGGCCGAAGGAGGAAAAAAGATTCCCTCGGGATATCGCCATAATATTTAACTGGTCCCCCAAGGTTTAGCCGTAAAAATATTAATAACCTGCGACGAAATCGTTGCGGGTGATCTTTCCAAACAGATCGATGCCATCTTCCTCCGACTAACCGCCTGCAAATCTTCTATCGATTCTGGACGGTAAACATCTTATATACAGTTAGTATTCTATTTACCGCCACCCTGGTGTGGTGTACCTCGCCGCATGTTCATCCCGGTATAAATTAAGGCACCGTAACAAGGGACTAATTAAAATACAATACAAATAGATTGTAATTAACACAGCTGGCTATTACCCAATTAACCCAGGCATAATATTACCCTACTTGTTAAGTACAACATATTTTTTGTTTAACACTACCTACCCTTTCTCAAACTTTCCAATAAGATATCGTCGTGCGCTGTATTACACTTTTATGGCCACGCTAAAATTAAATTAAATATACATATTATATTATATAGATTTCATATCTTATTATCACAGCAGCTTCTATATACCGTATGTCTGTCGCTATAATGGGAATAGACCTCGAAGAAATCTGACAACGTGTGTCAGCGCAGAAAGTGGGGACGTTAGTATGCGTGAGACCTGGTAATGTTTTAATACCTATCTTAAATTTATTTAATACCTTCCTAATACCACTTATTGACTTGCAATTTTTCACCGGAGGTAAAAACGCCCATTTTAAATTTCAAATTTATGTTCAACATTTTTCAATGAAATTGGGCCCTTTCCGTGCGTTTTCACGTATAACACCCTGTTATGTGTAGAGTTTAGACGGACAAACGGTATAAGCTGTTGAATAATAACTAGGATGCAATATTTGAAAGAATTAACTATTTTATTGGTGTGAATATTGAAGTGTGATGCTACAAAGTTTTGTGGTTAACCCCTTCGTGCTCGCTCCCGTCAAAATGACGGGGTGAGGTTTCGCTCTCTATTTCTCGTGCCCGTGATATTTCCGGGCTGGAGTGTTCAAAAGTAACGCACCAAAAAGATTAAAAACAACCC
>JAWQRL010000019.1:0-12194 GCA_033557495.1 Thyregis relictus | reverse complement strand
GGAAGAGCCTTTCGTGGCCATAGAGACACCATAGATTCTAACCGACGCCGTAATGTATTGACTTGCATTGAGTATCTTGCGGAATTTTGACAGTTTTTTGAAAGTTCATTTGGAAAAATTTTGTAATCCAGGTAGAGGCAAGGTTAATTATTTATCTCACACTGAATGTGACGAATTCATAAGTTTAATGGACAGTGAAGTTAAAAAATATTTAATTTCTGAAATTCAAGAAGCAATTTATTTTTCTATTATTGTTGACTCTACTCCGGACATAACCCATGTAGATCAATTAATTGAATTTTAAGATTTGTCGATGAAAATATAAATGAACGGTTTTTTGGATTTATTAAAATTGAAAATCATGATTCTGAATATTTTTTTCAATTATTTTACAAGTTTAAAATAACTGAGGGTGAATTTAATAAATGTGTCGAAGAAAGTAATGCCACATATTGACATTACATATTTTAAAGACGAAATTCTTCATTTTATTACATTCATAAAAGGAGAAAACGTTACCAATCCTGTTGACATGTATAAATTACTAATTGGAGGTCTGCAATCTACATTTCCGAATGTAGAAACAATTCTAAAAAATTTCCTAACTATCCCTATTTGTAACGCCAGTGGGGAGCGATAATTTTCTGTTCTCTAACGAGCTAAAAATTATTTACGAAATTCGATAAGGCAATGGCATTTATCTCATTTGTGGATGATGTTCATAGAAAACGATGTAGTTCAATCAATAGATTCTGACTTCATTATTGATAAATTTGCTGACGTCAAAGCGCGAAAAGTTTTGCTTTAGTACATATTTTATTTTCTAGTACTTTACCACGATTTTTTATAGTGTTTTAATGTATTTTATATTTATAGTATATATTTGTTAATTCATGCTCGCCAATTACTCCCCATGAAAGACTGACTGCCACTCTTCTAAAAGACCAATATATGAAAGTAAGTAAACAACCGGATACAGTATTGTAATATATTTTTATTTTATCAAAGAAACAAAATACACACTGTTATAGTGCGATACCAGAAAAATACTCAGTCACTGTACAATGTCCTGGTTGGTACTGAACGTTGGACCGCTCACTCTCTAGATTGAGGACGATAATCAGGTGCAAAATGATGCCGAACGTTACCAGGAAATTCACTTGAAACAATGCGCGACATTCTCGTTAGAGTTCCACACTGTGCCTCAAATATCGCATCACTTATTATATTGCCAAGGTAAATAGCCTGCTCCTTGGACACCTTTCTCAAAGATTCTCAATCGAGCAACCGAACGAGAAACAACTAAGTTACTGCGATTTTCATTGCATATCCTAGATTTCATACACGTACCGAACACGGAATACGATTCGCGGTTTCCGCGGAACAGCGTTTTGTCGCAGTCCCGAAGGCCGGAACCGGACTGTCCTTCAGGACTGATGGCACCGGCGTCTAAGGCGATGGCGAAGACAGGGAGGACCAAGACGTCACCGTACGGATCGACGCAGAAGAAGGCGAAGACCCAGAAAAGGATGGAGGCGGGACCGAGATGCAGCGCCGGGTCCATCATCGACGAAGCACCTAAGGAAACGCAGGAGAGGATACTGTCGCTGATGACGCTGATCCGTGACTCCATCGATCAGCTGGAATTGCTAGGTATAACCTGGCAGGCAGTACAAGGTAAGTCGCCCATTCCTGCTTGCGTGGCCCCTAACCCCACGCAAGTAGATTCCAAGATCGTTTCAGGGGACGAAGAAGGTCCGATGAAAGCTCAAGAGGAAATGGACACGGGCAGTGGAAAAAGCCCGACCTCCAGCGAATGGGAGTCAGAAGGGGACTTCCAAGAGGTCACCTCCAAGAAGAAGAGGAGGAAGAAGGCCACAAGGAAGACGATCACGGTGGATGACCTGATCCTTCCGGCCCCTGTAGTGCCAAAGGAAGTGGTCGAGTCACCTAAGAAGGTTAAAACCCCTCCGCCGATAGTGCTCAGAGACAAAAGTAAGTTCTCTGAGCTTATGCTCACGGCCAACGACAACAAGGTCGTGATCACGAAGAATTTAAATACTACGGAGGGAATAAAAATATTCACCCGCACACCGGAGGACTTCATCAAGCTGAGAAGGATACTCCAGAGTATGGACATTAAGTTCCATTACTATCAGCTACCGGAAGAGAAGGAGCTGAAGGTGGTGCTGAGAGGCGTGCCGGAGACGCTAAGCACAAGCGAAGTTGAACAAGACCTGAAGGCCCAAGGGATAAAATTCAACTCGGTCAAGAGGCTGGGCAACAAATCACGGAAGTACCCGATGGTACTCGTGAACGCGGAAAAAGATGAAGACGGAAGGAAAGTCTTCGACGTAGAAGAAGTGTGCCGCGTGAAGGTACGGGCGGAGCCGAAGAGACGCCCAGTACGCGCCATGCAGTGTTTTAGATGCCAGCTGTTCGGGCACGTCGCGTATAGATGTAACGCGGACTATCGCTGCGTCAAATGCGCAGAGAATCACCCGAGCTTCGAGTGCAAGCGCCCAAAATCGGTGAAAGCCACTTGCGCTAACTGTGGAGGACCCCACCCTGCATCCGACAGGAGGTGCAGGAAAAACCCGACAACGGCCAAGGAGGCCGTGAAGACGCAGAGGAGCGAAGAGACCAAGAAAAGGCTAGAAAGAGCCCCAGTCATGCCGGGAATCTCTTATGCCAAGAGAGCGACCGCACCGACCCAGGAAGCGAAGAGGGCCCCTCCCGCCGCCCCAGCCGAGAAGAAGGCCACCCCCAAGACCTCTGATGAGGAGCTGACCAGAAAGGTCACAAAAATCATGTCCGCGATGTTACCGACAATCTTACAAGCGCTCAGAAATGAATTGTAGAGGTGAGCAGCAATCCCCATCAACGATCACCAAGATCCTAACTTGGAACGCGAATAGCATCAGCAACAAGCTGAACGAACTCGCCGTGTTCGCCAACGAAGAAGAAATCTCGCTACTACTGGTGAGCGAAACCCACCTGAAGCCAGGAAAAGCTGATAAAATACCAGGGTTCCAGTGCTACCGCAAAGACCGCGTCGGACAACCCCAAGGAGGGGTAGCCGTATACGTGAGGTCTAGGTTCACGTCCCGAGAGGTACAGCTCGACACCAGCATAGAGGCAATAGGCGTGGAAGTTGATTTTGGCGGCAGCAGTGGGAGAATGCTTTGCGTCGCCATGTACAACCCACCAAACAAGAGCCTAAAAGCGGATTTCCTCGACGGCATCCAGTGGGGAGGAAAGCTCATCTGCGGAGGGGATCTGAACGCCAAAAGCCCAGCTTGGGGATCAAGATCCACGAACCTAAGAGGCAAGGAACTGTTGAAAGCAATCGCAGGCAGGAACATGGAGATAATCGGACCTGAGGACCCCACGTCGATAGCGACAAGTAGGGGGCGAGGGGACGTTATCGACGTGTTCATGACAAGGGGTCTGAACAAACCCTTAGCCGTAAGAACGATGCACGCCTTGAGCTCGGACCACTTCCCGGTGGTGGGAGAACTGGATGGAGGAGCAGGAAGAAACCCAGGCGAGAGGGAAAAGACCCACTGGGTGAAGTTCGCCTACAGGATGGAAAATTATCCGGTTAACGATGTAATCGAGAAAGAGAGCATCGAAGAGGAAATAGATCGGCTAACGGGCAAGATAACCCAAACGATCCGAGAATCCTCAACCCGCCAGCCAACAGCGGAGAACAAGCTAGCGCTGTCAACGTCCGAGAGAGACCTCATCAAGAAGAAAAACGAAAGCAAGAAGCTATGGACAAGGACTCGGGACCTTCGCCACAAACAGTCCTACAGCAAACTCCAAAGGGAGGTGAAGACAATGCTGGAAGAGAGAAAGAATAGAAGATGGGATGATACCCTAGCAAGGTCCGAAGAAAACCCCAACCAAACACTGTGGAAGGTTCTCAAGAGGATACGGAGGAAACCGGAACCTAATGTCCCAATGCGCAACCCAGAAGGAGAATGGGTATTCAACGAGCAGCGAAAGTGCGAAATACTAGCTGACCACCTTGAGAACCAGTTCGACAATAAGCGGCCAATTACCCCAGCCATCCGGGACAGGGTAGAGAGAGCAGTGTCGACAATTGCGAACCGAGAAAGCGACGAAACATTTTCAGTGTCAAACGAGGAAATCAAGAAGAGAGTAGCGCAGCTCAACACGAAGAAGGCTCCGGGTGTGGATAGAATCCCGAACATCGCCCTAAAACTCCTGCCGGAGAACGCACTTAATCAGCTCACGCTGATTATCAATGCGATCCTTAAATGGAGACACTTTCCGACCACCTGGAAGAAAGCAGTGGTAATAACCATCCCAAAGGGAGATAAGGACCCGTCGATCCCAGCGAATCGACGTCCCATAAGTCTTCTCAGCGGCATGTCCAAGATCGTCGAGCGCATAATCGCAGACAGACTTGCCGACGAGGTGGAAGCGAGAGACTTACTACCCGTCCAGCAGTTCGGGTTCCGAGAGCGAAGAGGAGCCGTCCAACAAGCCGCAAACCTGGTTAGCACGCTAGGACTGGCAAAACAGGCGAAGAAGAAAACGGTAACAATCCTGCTGGACGTGGAGAAAGCCTACGACTCGGTATGGCAGGAGGGACTGCTATGCAAAATGGTCGAAGCGGACATCAACCCAGACTTGGTGAGTATGGTTTCATCCTTTATGGAAAATAGATGTTTTCAGGTCAGACTAGGAGGTAGCCTCTCCTCCACGAGGATAGCGAGAGAAGGACTTCCCCAGGGATCCCCCCTCTCCCCATTGCTGTACAACCTGTTCGTTCGGGACCTACCAGGGTCCATCAACAGGGAAAAGGCCGAAGTCTTCCAGTTCGCCGACGACACAGGACTGGTCGCGGCGCACTTCAGAGGAAGCAGCGCCAGAGTCCGCGCAGAATCAGCACTCCGAGAGCTGCAGGGATTTTGCGATAACTGGAGAATAGGCCTCAACGTAAAGAAAACCGAAGCGTTGGGAGTCGGAAAGAGAATGTTCAGCAGATACAACAAGATAAAGCTGGGGACGGGAACCATCCATCTTCAAAAGCGTATAACGTACCTGGGAGTGGTGCTCAATGTGCGTCTGAACGCAGGGCCCCAGATCGCCAGGCGGTTGGCGCTAGCGAGGAAGACGGCGACCAAGCTCTACTTTGTCATCAGAGGAGAATCCAAGCTTCCAACGAGGACGAAGCTGAAAATAATCGACGCTGTGATAAGTCCGCAGATGACCTACGGCACAGAGGTATTCAAGAGAATACCGGGAATGAAGAAACTGGATTCCCTCAGAAATCGACTGATACGCCGGGCGACAGATACTCCGTGGTATGTCAGAACCAGCGACATGATGGAAGCCCACGGCAGGGGAACACTGGAAGCAGCTCGGGAACAACGGCAGACCAACATGGTTGAAGGCCTGAAGAGCCACCACACGGAAGAAATCCGAACAATAGGGAGAAAAATAGAGCGATACCTACGCGAAGGCGTAGAAGGGTAGTTCGGCACCAGCCGGACTCACCAAAACCTCAGGGAATCGACCCACCGATTCCCTGCTGAGAAGCACCTATATCATTGCCAGCAGGCGGAAATATAGGAAAATGATGTAAACAAAAAAAAGGGGGCATTTACAATTCTTGTATTGCACTTAAATGGTTTATCATTTGAGTGAATGAGAACGTGTCACATCAGGTGTTTTTTATGATCAGTTGAATGTTTGCAAATTGAGCACTTATATAGTTTTCCTGTATCACTGTGCTTCGTTAATACATGCCTTCTTAGAAGTTGTATATGATTACATGTAAATTCGCATGTATCACACTCACAAGATTCTTCCTTAGTAAAAGTAGTTAATTGTGAACATTTACAATTTTTGTATGTGCACTGATATGTTTTTTCTGTTTTCTGATTTGCATGAATGCGAATATGAGCAGAGAGGGAACATTTTCTAAATGTTGAATATTGGCAACTTGGGCACTTGTACATTGTAGATGCATCACTGTGCTTCATTAATATATGCCTTTCGAGATATTCTTCTTGAGTAGCCGCATATTCACATGTATCACATTCGCAAGATTTTCCCTTATTAGAAGAATCTAATTGCGGGCATTTACAACTCTTGTATGTGCATTTAAATGGTTTCTCCCTTTTGTGGCTGCGAATGTGTCGTGTGAGGTGTGTTTTATAAACAGTTGAATATTTGCAACTTGAGCACTTATAGATTTTGTTTGCAGAGTTGTTGCCAGTTAATGAATATCTTTTTGGAACAGTTCTATTAGCAATTTTAACCTTCTTTTCTGCATTATTAGCGCATGCTTTAATTTGGTTCTTGAGATGATATTTTTTCTTGAATGTCAATCCACAAGCTTCGTGTTTCAATTGTTTTTTATTACGATGAACTAAACTATGGGGTTTTAAGTGAAATTTCCTCTTTGTGGTGTAATTACACTTCTTACACTTAAATATTTTGTGCTTCTTTACGCCAACCCCCTCTTCTTGATTCAGTCTGGAATAAAGAATACATTTAGGACACTTAATATATAAAAATATACATACCTGCAAGTATATAACCTACCGTTCATAATTCCTTTCGCACCAATTTATATGTTGCCGGTATTCGTTTTCCTCGAAAATTTCCATTTTGCAAAAGCAACAAACTAAAACAACTGTAAGAAAGCCAACAGATAAAACAAACTCAATATTTTCTATGTTCCTATTCGTCGTTACCTCCATCTCCGTTCAACTCTTCGGATAATACTTCCTTTTTAGTCGAGCATTTTCCGTAATGGTTCTTCAAGCTTTCCTCTTGCTCGAAATCTAGAGCACAAAACGAAATAAATAATATTACAAACTTTTTATAGTAAAACGTGAATCGGATATAGAATGAGGTAGAATCGATTCTTAAAATGTTGATTAACATTTACAGGTGGCATTGGTAAATGGTACCTTCATATATTTTGTACGAAAATTCTTAGTGCCGGTACTGTAATAACCCGTAGAAAGATTTGTTGGTTCTGGTTGGTGTTTGAGGAAAAGGATGCACCAATCCTCGATAAAAGTAATTATATGTATGATATGTCTACATATTATATTGTGATGGATCTGTGTAAGTAATTAAAAGATTATCCTTAATGACTGATTTAAGACTACCTTAGATACTATTCGAGACTGCCTCAATCTATTCACATACAACCATTTAATCTGGGATTTGTAATATCTCGAAGAATACGCATCTTACAGAAAAACTTGTCAAATGGAAACTTTAACATCTCAGAGGGGTGCATCCGTTAGGACTAAATTACGCCCACCCCCACACCTCTTGTGAGCGGGGCTGAAATCTTAAATAGGAACCCTACTTTTTATCGCAAATTCGGATTCTACGCACGATTTGAATCATGATTGTAATCGCAAGAAATCGAACAGAAATCAAAATAAAAAAACAAAAAACACGTATTTATTTAGTATTTTTCGATGGGCTATTCAATGTTACGATTGCAGTTTATTGTCCAGGAAGTCTTGGTACATTTCACCGTTTAAATTGCCTTCAAAGATGTGGGGACCGATGAGTTTGTCGCCAATTATCCCGCACCATAAGTTAATAGACCAATGACGCTTATGCTCAACCTGACGCAGCCAGTATGGGTTTTGAACACTCCAATGATGCATATTATGTCGATTAACAGCTCCATGGTTTGTAAAAGTAGATTCGTCAGAAAATAATGAAAAACGCAAGAAATTACGATTCATTTGTATTTTTTCCGGTGCCCACTGGCAAAATGTTAAGCAATTGTCAAAATAAACGTCATGAAGATCTTGGTGCAACGATACGTGGTAGGGATGATATTTATGGTGTTTTAAAATTCTCAACCGTAACATTATTGAATAGCCGATCGAAAAATTATTCTTTTGATTTCTGTTCCATTTCTTGCGATTACAGCCCCATCTGTCGCGAATCGAATTTGTTTGTTCAGACAAATCGTACGCAGCTTTCGACGTAGAATCTGAATCTGTGATCAAAAATAGGAGTTCCCATTTAAGATTTCGAATTTGCCACCAGCCCCACCCACAAGGGGTGTGGGCGTAATTTAGTACTAACGGATGCCCCACTCCGAGATATTAAAGTTTCTATTCCGCAAATTTTTGTGTACGATGCGTATTTTTAGTGATATTACAAATTCCAGGTTAAATGGGTCATCCTGTATATTGCTGAATTGCTAATTTCCACAACTCCTCTTTGTAAGCAAACACTTGACCTTACTCAAGTGTTTGCATCTTGTTGGCCCGGACAGTCCGGGATTTCAATGTTTGCTATTAGCAGAAATATGGACAATGTGGAAGTGTTTTGTAATGAAATTGTTTCAAGTAATAATCTTTGATGTCACCTCCCTCTCCCACAAAAATGGCCAACCCAACCCAACGCGAACAATGCGGAAATTGGTTTTAATGAAATTGTTTAAGATATAACCCAACCCGATAGTAAATGTGTCCGGGATTTGGGCGCGTTACGTTACAGCCGGCCGCACTTTAAGCCAACACATTTTTAAAAAATATAATGAAAATATGTAATGATATTTGTTTTTCTTTTCTTTCACTTAATTTTTAAAATCTATATCGATGTTAGACGTTACACATCTTAGCTGGTTTTCTAATTTGCTATCAGTTAATGAAGCACGTGATGAATTTTTAGTAAATATCATCTTTCCGAAAAATGTTTCACAAACAAATGTAGATCCAAATCCACTTACAACTCGTTGCGTAAAATATCGTAAGTTGAAATATTTCCCGATTGTGGCATATGTGTTATAGAAATTTATTTTTCATGTCGATGCAAAAATACGTCTTATTTCATTATTGCACCGTAACTCAATCAACTCCATTTGCAGATTTTCAGGAAAACTGTTCACGTCGACATCAAATGGGCACGAAAAATATTTCAAATTAAAGTTCCTTTATTTCGTTAACATATTTCTAAATACCAATACTTCCAAACAGTCAACTTAAATTCTTAGGTTGATTGTTTGGGAAGTTATTAACAGGGGACAATGTTGAGCTGTATTATTTCTAAGTTGGCACTCAAATCACAACAATTTTCTGTTAAATACTCTACATGTCGGTTCCTGTTCACCACGCAAAGACAAAACGATACAGGCGGTAAAGAATCTTCACCAAAGGAATTTCAGTTTGCAAAGGAAGTTAACTTCAGTCAAGGATCGATAAAGAAGCAAATATACGCCACATTAGCAAAAAGACTCTGTGATAAATTTTTACCATCACTACTTGCCAGTTTTGTGAAGTTGCAGGCAGATTTGTGCACAAAGAAGTCAACTGGCAGGAGATATCAAAAAGAATTTAGAGAACTTTGTTTAAAATTATATTTTATGGGTCCAAAAGCCTATAGAAGCTTAAGGTAGCATATTTGTTTTAGCAACAAAGAGATCGTTAAGTAGACTGACGGAAGATTTCAAATTTCGTGCTGGCTTGAATCAGGTAGTTTCTGATGCTTCAAAAATTAAACTTGTAATTTTGATTATAAAACTAAGTTTTGCTGTATATGATTAGACGAAATGTCACTCAAAGCTTCTTTATATTATCACATTGGCAATGATGAAATAATTGGATTTGAAGATTGTGGCGACAGAGAAAAGTTTCGACCAGCCCTAAATGTTTTAGTGCTGATGCTACAAGGTATATATTTCCACTGGAAACAGCCATTATCATAGTATTTTGTTTATAACACCTGCAGTTCAGATAATTTAAATATAATTATAAAGGAAGCAATCACGGACGAGTAATATTAAATTGTCCAGCATGTTAAATAATACTCATGAAAATCCGACATTTAAAGTTTAAGCTTAGTTGTTTTAATTATTAGTAGTTTCTTTTTATCAAGAATAACTTTTAGATTTTTTTATGTATTGAATATTTCACTTTTACTTCTTTATGTGTAAAAACCATATTATTTACAAAATATCATTTCAAGACAACATGTGTTACTTGTGTAAAGGAATAAAACAGTTTAAAAACTTTATTTTATATTCCAAATAAATTATTTGTGTTCTTTTTTCTATTAAACGGAAGTATTATTCAGAAAAATTGTGTGCCGTTTCTTTTCTCGCGTCATTTCCATACAAAATATATGAAGGTACAATTGTACCTATTCCGCCTTTTATGGGTGTAAAAGGAAATATTCTCAAAATTACAATAATATAATAATACAGAAAATACACTATAAAAACATACACAATATTCATGAATAACTAAAGAGTAGTAAAAAGATTAGCAGAAAACGAATTAATATTATTAAAATTGACAACATGAAAAGAAAAGACCCAATATTTTTGTAGTGAAATTGTATTTTTTACAACAGTAAAGAAGCTCAACGTTGTAGTTTCTTTTTAATAAATCACTACGTAAAGTACGTACCAACAGTATTATAATTACTGCGTGCATTTTTGGTTGATTTTTTAGTAACTTTTAAAGAGCATATTGAATTGAAATAACAATTTACTTTTTAGTGAAAATTTTAATTGTTAAAATTCCTTTTTTGGGCTTTCTGTTCAGCAAAAGTGTCAATGACAACATCAAAGTTCAAATGGAATTTCTTAAATAATTTTTTATCAATTATAACGTTCTCTTATAGAAGATTACTTTTCTATTTCATGTCTAAAAGTGGATCGAAAACAGAGAATTTCATTGGAGAATTTTTTATATAAATCGACAAATTCTAAAGCCTTCTCCAATAAATCGGCGTCATTTAAATTTTGCAAAGTGGCACGATGCGAGTGACTTAAATTGGAAATAATTTCATTCGTTCCAAAGATACGCGATCTCAGTTGATTAATGATGATGTCCAATACACGATAGAATACGTTCACTTTAAACAAACTTTCGGGATCTTGGAGACGTCGGAAATCCAGAGTTGATAGACAATTTTTCTGCTACGCTATTTGCTTCCGATTTTAACTCGCCAAATTCATGTCGTTACTTTTCAATCGGTGGCTTTACCAGTAACATAATAAAGTTGTAGTTTTGAACTTTCTTCTTCAGCGAAATAGCTTAATTCTTCCATCTGCTTTGGAATTTAATAATATAGTTTTTGTTAGCGCTTTTTGAACTTCAACAAACCGAACCTTTAAAGCGAAAATGGCATCAAAATGCCCTGTCCGTCTAGTTGAATTTAATGTTTTTAATGTTACCGGAGTTGAAGACCCTTTCCTTATCGGATAGAAAACTTGATAAGATATTAAATCTTTTGATACTATGCCCAAAAAATTTATAAATTTGTGGCACGGTTTCAAAAAATGTTTGCATTTCTATAGCCTCTTTTACTGTGTCAGTACTGCCAGATTTAAATTATTTGGCTCGATATCTCTTATAAGTTTTTGAACTCCACCATAAGTACCTTTCATTTTATTAGCCCAGTAAAGGAATAAAACAGTTTACAAAACCTATTATATATTCCAAATAAATTATTTAGTGTCCTTTTTTCTATTAAACGAAAGTATTATGCAGAAAAATTGTGTGCCGTTTCTTTCCTTGCATCATTTCCATACAAAATATATGAAGGTACAATAGCTGCCTACTATGCCGCCTTTTATGGGTGTAAAAAGAACTCAACCTCTTATTTCCGGAAGAGGTAAATATTTTTTTGTCACAATTTTATTCGCATAATCTAAAAATAATACGAAAAATATTGTCATGAAACTACAGGTTGCTAACACTGCTATAAAAATAGTTAGAGCGCTTTAAAAACCGAATAGTTATAATTCTACCTACTCCCCCGACGAGGGATCATGAAAAGAAAAGTTGAAAATAAATCTTTAATCCTGTAATGACAAACTGATTTGTTAACTGCCTTCGTGAAAATACCACAAGGGTTAATATTGTACCTTACCAGCCTTGCATTTAATTGAATAAGTATATCCACTGATGCCTTGGATATCTCTGAGCGAAACAATTATTAAAAAGGCGAAGAATGTCATCATTCCTCCCTTCCCTTCGTGTAACACCGATTTACAAAAATTACGATATAAATGGCCCGTCTAACAATCGGCCTATAAGTATACATCCCTGTATATCCAAGATCATTGAGCTTCTCGTGAAGAAATCAATTAACGGTTCATCTCGAATCACGTTATCTCTAGGTGTCTGATTACAGTTTTTAATTTGTAAAGACCTAGCTTC
>JAWQRL010000018.1:0-12398 GCA_033557495.1 Thyregis relictus | reverse complement strand
ATTAATTCCTCCCCGTACACGGAGAATTTTGTAAGCAAGGGATGGGGGGTTAGACTAAAATGAGCAGGATCCAATCATGCATTAACCACAAGCTATGCCGCAGTTCTAATGGAACTTCATACATCGATACGGCTAGCTCTTCTTCTTATTAAGTATAAAGAGCAGGAATAATCCAGTGAAGTAGTCATTAATACCAATAATATCGTCACAAAAATTACAGGAGAATTTATGTTCGTGCCAGGTTTTTATCACTTTCCAATTAGCGTCAACACATTATATGATATATGATGACTGAATGTTTGGGAATGTGTTCTTCCTCAGTAAAATAGATTTTTCTTCACAGACAATATAGAAATATTATTATCTAATAGAAAAGTTACTCATATCACAGATGTACGTCTAATAGTAAAATCTTATGTAATAAAGTGAATGTGAAATTAGATAGATTAATCATTCAAAAATTGTTTTCCATTCTTAGATTTTATTACTTTCCAAATTTTAATGAAATTTTATTTTAAATTTAAATTATGAACGAATATGAAATACTAATTTATGATTTTTATACAAATTTTTCATATTTTCCGATATTTACGAATTTTTCACGATTTTCTTTTTATTTTCCAAACATTCTCCTGCAGTTTTATAATTTATAGTTTTTAAATTGACACAGTTAATGTTTAACTGTGTCAATTTTTGAATTGTTCTACTTTAAACATTATAAGAGGTATTGAAAAACTTGAAAATTTTCGAGTTTTTATTGGTCCCCTTCTATTTTAGCATAAATAATAATTATGTTATGCAAAATATTTATTTTATTATAATATGTGATATTTTATTATTTATGTTAAAAAACAATTTACTAATAATAAATATAAAATTATTTAAAATTGACCAATGAAGATACTTTAAGATGTAACTTAATAATTTGCACACAATAATAGTAATAAAGGCTCTTCTGCGTTCGGGCATTCTTTAAGTTCTTTAGAGAATATTTAATATAATTAAATACGTATTTATATATAATTTGAATTCTTTAAATAATGTCCTATTATGATGAAGAGATTATGTTTTATCGTAGGTTAATCTTATTAAAATCTTATACCTAATGTAGTAAAGTGTATGTGAAATATATTAGCACTTCAAGAATTGTTGTTCATTCTCAGATTTTATTACTTGCCAAATTTTAATACTATTTTATTTTAAATTTAAATTATAAATGAATATACAGTATTAATTTATGATTCTTTTTCTCTAAAAACTTGAATAATTGAACGGAATCTTTAGTATGAAATTTTTCATATTTTCCGAAATTTCCCAATTTTTCGTGATTTTCTTCTTATTCTCCATATAATTATTATTTTACGCAAAATATTTATTTTATTATAATATGTGATATTTTATTATGGCGTAAATTTATGTTAAAAAAAATTTACTAATAATAAATATAAAATTATTTAAAATGATCCGATGAAGATACTTTAAGATGTAACTTAATAATTTGCACACAAATAATAGTTATAAAAGCTCTTCTGCGTTCAGACATTCTTTAAGTTCTTTAGAGAATGTTAAATTCTTTAAAGAATATCCTATTATGATGAAGAGATTCTGTGTTATTGTAGGTGTACGTCTAATCTTATTAAAACAAGATTTTAATCTAGGAAAGTGTACGTAAAATAGATTAGCATTCTACAAGAATTGTTGTTCATTCTCAGATTTTATTACTTGCCAAATTTGTTTAATACTTTATATTAAATTTAAATTATAAACGAATATACTATTCTAATTTATGATTTTTTTGTACTAAAAATTTTAATAATTGAACTGGATTTTTATTATGGAATTTTTCATATTTTCCTAAATTTGTCAATTCTTTTTATCCCCCAAACATTCTCCTACAATTAAACATAAGCTGCGCGAATTTTTAATTATTTTTACTTTGAATTTTTTTAAAATTGTGAGAGGTTTTAGTGAAATTTTTCACTAAAACTCTTTATTTATCCCCTTCTATTTTAGCATAGATAATTATTGCTTATGCTAAATATGTATTTTATTAGAATATGTGATATTTTATTATGGTATATTTATGTTAAAAAAGAATTTTATATTTAAAATTATTATATTATATTTATTAACATATTATTGTATTACACATATTATATATGTTATTTATCAATATACAATTAATTAAAATGAACTAATAAATAAATATACCAATAGATGTAACTTAAGGCCAAAACGGCAATAAAGCTCTTGTGTTCGGACAGTCTTTAAATTCTTTAACAAATGTCCAACTATGATTAATAGATTCTGTTTTATCACAGATGTACATCTAGATATCTAATAAGATTGGACATCTTATTATAATCTTGCACCTTACGTAGTAAAGTGCACGTAAAATAGATTAGTTCTTCAAAAATTGTTTTTACTTCTTAGATTTTATTACTTTCCAAATTTTAATACTGTTTTATTTTAAGTTTAAATTATAAATGAACAAACAATATTAATTTACGATTTTTTTTCTCTAAAAATTTGAATAATTGAGTGGAATCTTTAGTATGAAATTTTTCATATTTTCCGAAAATTCCCAATTTTTCAGGATTTTCTTCTTATTTTCCAAACATTCTGCAGATAAACTTAAGCAATGCACAATTTTGGATTTTTTTATGTTGAATATTTCAAAAAGTATAAGTAAATTATAAAATTATTATTTTATAATTTATTTAATTTTTTTAAATCTTTATATTTGCGCCCTTATATTTTAGCATAAATAATTGTTATTTACGCCAACTATTTATTTTATTATAATATGTGATATTTTATTATGGTATATAGATTTAAAAAAATTACTAGAAGTGTAAAATTAAGCAAAGTGATCTAATAAATATAATATACTAAAATAGATGCAACTTAATAATTCTCTTCTGTGTTTAAATAGTCTTTAAATTCTTTAAGGAATGTCCGATTATGATGAATAGATGTTTTATCACATGTGTACGTATAATATTATTATAATCTTATAGCGTATGCACTAAAGTGGATGTAAAATAGATTAGTCCTTCAAATATTGTTTTTCCTTCTAAAATTTTATGACTTTCCAAATTTTTATATTTTACTTTAAATTAAAATTATAAGTGTATATACAATAATAATTTATTATTTTTTATTTGTCCTAGACATTTGAATAATTGGACGGGATTTTTAGTATGAAATTTTTCAAATTTTCCGAAATTTCCCAATTTTTCGTGATTTTCTTCTTATTCTCCATATTCTCCATATAATTATTATTTTACGCAAAATATTTATTTTATTATAATATGTGATATTTTATTATGGCGTACATTTATGTTAAAAATAATTTACTAATAGTAAATATAAAATTATTTAAAATGATCCAATGAAGATACTTTATTACCAATCTTTTATAAATTCTACAGCTGTTAATTATAAGCTGTACCAATTTTTGAATTTGTTACTTTAAGAATTTTAAAAATTATGGAGATTTTAGTGTGAAATTTTTAATTTTTGTTTTCAAATTTTCATTTTTTTTATTTACTCCCTTCTAGTTTAACATAAATATTTGTTATTTATGCTAAATATTTATATTCTATATTTTATTTTGTATTTTATTAGATATGATTAGATATTTTATTATAGTATACATTTATGTTAAAAAAAGAGTAAGTTTCAATCAATACAAAATTAATAAAAATTAACTAATAAATAGACTAATCTAATAGATGTAACTTAATAATTTGCCCAAAATGGTAATAAAGCTTCTTCTGTGTTCCGACAGTCTTTTTTAAGAATGTCCGATTAGATTTTTTTAGAGTCCATGGTATTGATAATGATAACACAAAAGACAAAAGTTTATTAGAAATATCAAATATGTTTACAACAATTGCTGAGACACGACATATTCTTACATCTTATATAATTATCATTGATGGTCAAATCTTTGAGAACTTATACATTTTGGATTGGACAAGAAAGACACCAATCGTTTCTCCTAATCCAATGATTAGGAAAATTATACACTAAGCAATCTCCTGCAGCAACACAAACTATGTCAATTTTTTTACCTAAAAATGTTAAAAATTTTATTACGAAATTTACTTTACCATTTTTTTCTTCTTATTTTGCCCCCTTCCATATTAATTTTTATTAATATTTATTTTAATGTATTGTATTTTATTACAGTATTTATACATTTATTTAAAATACAATTATTTATTTAAAATAGGATTATATTTTCAATTTAATTTTAAGTTAGTTTTTGTTTGTTTTAAATTTAATTATTTTTTTTAAATTCATTAATTCTGTTTTGAATAAATTAAAAGTCTTAAAAATTATTTAAATTAAGATCAAATTTATTATTTATACTAAAATGTTTTTATAAAATTCACAATCCTAATTATATTTAAAAGAAATTATAATGAATAATTTGAAAAATTAAATTAAATTAATAAATAATTTATTATCAATTAATATTAATCAATTAATTAATAATAATAAATTTATTTATTTATACATAATGATATATTTATTTAAAATAGCATTAAATTTTAAATATATTTTTTTTAATTTTAGGTTAGTTTTGTTTTGTTTTAAATTTAATTAAAATTTCATTTTTAATTATTAAAATAAATTTAATTAAAAATTTAAATAAAAAAAAGGAATATACAAAAATTATATCTATACTAATTAAAAATGTTTTTGTTTATTTTAATTTAATTGTTTTTTATTATTTGTTTTAATTTAATTAATTCTGTTTTGAATAAATTAAAAGTCAATTATTCAAATTTTGATTTAACTGATTTAAGACTTTTTATCTATTTTTTTTCTTGCAACGGCATTTGTTTCTAAAGGCCGAAATATAGATGACAAATGTGTCCAAGTTTTCAATTTCAATTTAGAAAAGGTTTTTTCTTACGTTCTTACGCTCTCTTACGTTTTCTTTTATGGTATAACCAAACCAGAAAAGATAAGAAATTGCAGAATGTACAAGACACGACGCAGAACATGAAACAGCATTTGCACCATATTAATTATTGTCTTACACTTAGCAGTATTAAATAATGATACATTTCTAGGATTGTCTAGAAGATTATGGTAAATTTGCAACATAATAGTTATTTATGTTCCAACTAACCTTTAACAAGCAATAATCGTATTGCGATCTTTTCGCATTACCTCCTTTTGCATCCCCAGTATATTGCGGGTGAAGAATTCTTTGAATAACATCGCGCTGCTGATCGTATTCTTCGTTTTTATCAGTTCTTCTATAGCCAGAGTTTGCTCTTAAGTTGCCTGGTGTTTCGCAGCAATAACCAGATGTTAATCCGTACCTTCGTGTTAGCAGCGAGGCTCCACAAGAATTCGATAAGTAAAGCTGGAATTGTCCATCGATTTACCACAAGGAAGTATATAAGAACTGAATACTTACGTGATATGGATACTCATCTGGTTTGCAACCTTTAACGAGCTTTGGGCAAATGATCGCTAACAAGAAAAGCTTTGCGAGAAATTCGAATCGTTTAGCCATTATCCGATCGAGAGAAAATTTGGAATTCCAACCTCAAATTTGAGAAAAGTCATTCTTGATTGACGGTTGATTGAAGAAATTTTACACTTTGATTAATGACGTTTATTGCTTTGTCATTTAATTTGTCACATAACGTATGTTAAATTAACATATACGTGTTAAATTTAATTTAACAGATAATACTATAATCTGTTAAATTATATTAAAAATGTTTGTTTAGAAATTATTCTCAAATAACCTTAAATGTATTAAGAAATTAAATTTAAAATTTAATTAGAATGTAGCAATACAAGTTGATTATAGAACAGTGATATGAATATGTATGTATTAATAGCCTATACTATTTGTGGAATTCTTTATTAACTTGATTATATTTGAAGTAACAGTGTTGAATAATGCATAGAGAATTATGGTTCCTTTATTTACATTTATCCCGATTAAAAATTTTGAAGGTGGAATTAAGAGTGCCAAAATCAATTGCCTTCATCGCCTCTTCAGCTATCTTCAAAGCTACTCGGTTAGAGTTTGGTTCCCTTGTAGCGAAACCTAGACTGCCTACAAGAATAGATAGAGTTACAATTATTAATTTAGGTTGCAAATTTCCGATGATATTTCGAAGACATTCTTTGTTTCTTTTATGATGTTATGTGTTAATTTTATTGTTTCTTGTGTAATTTGACTGGATTTCATTCTGAATATCAAGAATAATAGTACAAATTTTCAACTCACTTCTAGCAGAATTTGATGGATGACAAACGTACCAAACCGACCAATTTTTATAGTCAGTAGCTACTATCGAAATTATTTTCACATCTGAAACATTGTATGATTTATTTACTATTAAGCGGTCTGTAAAAATTATCTTGGTAAACTTACCCCCTAACCAGCCTCCTTTAAATGAAGACGTATCCTTGATTTGAGTCATTTTGAATGTTTGTATGTTCCTAAAAGAAGCATATAAGTATGCACAATTATTTAGGCTCAAAATTTTTTAATATACTTTTCCCAAACGCGCTGTACTGTGACTGTTGCATTTATTTTGCTTTTATCACAGGTCGAGTTGTAATAAAGACATCTTTTCGATGACTCTACATCATCCGCCATTTGTTGGGGATACCAGATTCCCATTGCCTAGAATAAATAACAATGTTACTACAAAAGAAAATGTAAGAGAGGATTTAACTATTACCTTTTCTAAATTGAAATTGTGTATTGGTGGCAGTTGTACACATTTATCATCTATTATTTCGCCTTTAGAGATATATGATGTCGCTAGGACAAATACCAGAATAGAATATTTCCAAATCATTTTCTACTTAGTTAGTATTTACATATAAACAACGAAATGCTATATAGTATGCTTTTATATATATATACGCCTTGTTGGTAGATAATGAGTTACTTTAAGCAAAAAATAGTTATGGATAATTGGTGTATTGTTGATGTTTTTAGAAGATGGTTTGTTGTTTAAATCGCAGTAGTTTATCGCAATAACGAGGACTTTAAAAAAATTATGTTTTCCTGCATTATGACGACTTACAGGTCAACACAAATGAAGAGATTTTCGAAGATATACAAATAAATATTGCCATTCAAGGATTAATGTCTAATATTACTTTTCTAAAAGAATATCCGCAAAAATTACTGATAATTTCTAAACCTATTAAATACAGTTTTGGAATATCTTATTTTGATATTTATTTTATAATGCGATCAAAATAAATTAATGAAATTTGTCAAAAAACGTAGTGTCCCTAACAAAAACATTACCTTAAAGTACGAATCATACGTAAATATTTTAATCTCTTCTTCACACAATATATAACGATTCAAGCACCTTATCTAGTTTATCATCAATAACATTATTTAGAAAATCTAGATAACTTTGACAGTTCAATGATCCTTGAAATAGAATTGGTCGCAATACTTTTTCGCCTAAGAGCCATAACAGAATATTTACTAAAAATCTTTCTTGAACATTTTCATCAACAAACAATAATTAGTAAATATACTAATAACACATTTTCTTTAAATTCTGATTAGTTTTTACTGTCAATACTAATTGTTAGGATCAACTGTTCTATTTGTAAATTTTAAGCAACAAATCTCACTTTACTTAACTCGACTTAATCACATACTTTACTGAAGGCAAAAGCACTTTCGTACTTTATGATTTATGGCAGTATTTTTATGGATCCTGGGAAAAACTTTCGCCGACTTAATTGTTTAGTTTCTTCACATTAATTGCAGTGCCAATTAGTTCTTTAGCCTATTTAGTATCTTTTTTGACTTGAAACTTAAAGTAAAGGTCTTTAAAAGTCGCATCTACTTGATTATTTTAATTGCAATTCTTTTATAGCAGTAGACTTCTTTTGACATGCCATTATTATTTCAGTAAAATTAACTAAAACTTAAATTTCTTCTTTATACGAGCACGTACCTGATACATCATAAACAAGTTTTAGTTAACTTAGCAATTATAGATGCAGTTATTAAGATGTTTTATAAATTACTACACATATTTTTACTAAGATTATTTCTGTACACATAGTTATTAAAATAAATTGGTGATATAAAGACTAATTTTAACTTAAACAATTTTAACGAGCTATATGCGTATAATTTCTTCAATCGAAGCGATAAAAATGTTCAAAACATAACAGTAAAATGTATTTAATAGAATGAAAAATTGTATTAATTCTTATCGTTAACACCATATAGTACTTTTATTGTTTATCACTTTTAAAACCTTACACTTTATATGTTATGAGATAGAAAGCTATGACATTTCCACATAATTTTATTAATATTTCTCATGGAATAAAGCGACAACTAAGAGAATTGATTTTCATATCCTTACATTTTTGAAGTTGACCAATTGGAATAATTTTTTCGTTGGTTTATTAATTTTTTGTTGATCATAATTTCACATTATTTAAATCTTTTAGGTGTAAATGTTCCTACCATGGATTTCCAGCTGTAGCAGTATGATTATAAAATTAAAAATAATTAAAAATTAATAGTAAAAATTAAATTTGAGTAATTGTTTAACAAATAACCTTCCATGGCAAAAAGTATTCTTCCACCATCATAAAAAAAACTGTATGAGTAAAAAATAATAGAAGATACAATAAAAATGAAAAAAGGAAGAAATAAAAATCATCGTAGAAAATTACAACATAATTCCTCTTGTAGAAGAATAATTAGAACAGGAATTGTGATAAAAAGGAGCTAAGGACTTTAATAAAGCATCACATCTATAAGACGATAAATATATTATTTAGCATCTGATAAGTAAATGAAGAGGAAATTACTGTTCTTAATCGATCTAAAGCTAACAGATATGTCCTGTACAGGTTTAAAGATAAATATGACATTTTCATTTATAACAGTAATATTAAAGTTTGGTGAATTTAAAGCTCCCTTATTATTTAATATAATCTGTAATTTAAAATTGCCCCTACTTCCCTCCTTGTGTTGTTAAAACTTTCTACATATATATAAGAACCTTGAACAAGTAAGTCTTTTCCAGTAATAATATGCTGTCGTTTTTGCAAATAGAGGATTATTAAATGGTAGTAAAATATACAGCAATTAGCTGTAATGAGAACATCGTATGTTTCGCATGAGCTGCATTCACACGTGTGACCATTTTATTAATTAATTTAGAACACCTAATTATATCTTAATTTCAGAGTGCTGCTGTGTTTTAGTTTAATATGTAGGTATAGCAAAATTGTAGTCGACATAAATAATATTAACACTCCTGGATAATATGGAAATTTCTGCGGGGAAATTGCACTATTTAAAATGTATATAGATATTGTAAGAAATATAATAAATAATTATTAAATAGCCGTTAAATAGATGATTATTTAAATCTTGGTGCATTTATTACGTTTCCATTCCTGAAGAAAATGGTAAAGGTGACTGGATACATCTTGTTAAAGTTTCCGTACTATTTTCGGGCTTCTCTTAATTTTACAGGTGTTCTGTTTATTTCTACTAGAAGTGCGCAAGTTAAGAAAGAAACTTTACAAAAGGCACATGACGCACTTAAGGCGAGTGGACTCAACGTCCCGAAAATATACTTAAAAGTCATAAATCGTGCAGGGTGTGACTAATGATGAATAACTTATGCTGTGAGCTTTAAATACAAGCTGACAATAAAGAATATGTTATGTTGCGTTTTCTTTTTTATTAATACAGTAAAGAAAAGGAATATCCTTTTAATTCTCAAAGATTTTGTACATGGTAATTAATCATCTGGAACAGCAAAGTTTACTTCTAACATTTAGTAGTTGTCTCCTAATCGTTCCCACAATTAATTGAGAATATAGGTATATATTTTGAACTGGTAGATTAGTTGAATAGGATTTCTTCCCGATTTAATAATTTCAATAACCCTTTTGGGCAGAACAATTAATATCCGACCCAAGTTTATTTAAAGCTTTTTGCTTTTTGGGTACGATTAAACTTTTCAAAAGCAACATATCAAAATCAAGCCCTCTAGCAAAATAAAACGCATTGTTCAATTCCTTATTGATCGTTAAAACATTAGAAATACAATTAGATTTTCTAGAACACTATAGCAGTAAAATTATGATAAACAGTGAAAAATACATCTTCCCTAGACTTCGCGGTTTTTCGGAATGATATACTGTGTTCATTGCTGGAGTAGAACTCTCTAGAGCAAAGAAGGCAACATATCATTTTCTGTATTAAAATGCGGCAAGCTTCCTGGGAAATAACACTAGAAGAATTGCTAAAATAATATGGTTATTAACAACATAAATCTAACTTTGTAGATCACAAAGACTTGATCTTGGTATAACAGTTTGATTTCGATTAGTTCTTTTGAATATGTTATAATTATTATTACTGGTTAACATCTTTTTGTCCGTTATTATTAATGGTGTTGTCTAATTTAAAAATTGTATACTTAAATTGTATCGAAAAATGAAACGATCCACTCCTTGAATACAGAGTATATAAATCCACTGCAATATTAAATTAAGTTGTAATCATTAGATGTGCGGACTTGGTTTTAGTTTTCTGACAAACCGACGGTGTATGTGTTAATTTTACATCTTCAAATGTAAATGATGCAATAATGATTTCAATACACTCCAGCAAGAAATGTACGCACGTCAGTTTTTAGTTGCTATTTTTATGTTTTGTGTTCCTTTGTATTATAAAGGAATATAAACAAAAAATATCTAAAAGTTGAAGGAATATTTTGTACAATGTTTTCTTAGCTGCTTCCTTGACGTTCAATATGTAATAATTATATCATCACTCATGACTGTTTCAATCATATTCTTATCGTAGTCGATGACTACTTCAGATTTATTTTATATAAATTTTTGTACTTCCACGATATTATCATCCTGAATTAAATTGAGAAGATATACTTCCCTTCTATCCTGCCACTTCATTAACTGAATTTTGTTTTTAAATATCGCGATATATTTTCCTACCATTATAAAAGCTTTTATTATATTCGAAGAAATGAAAATCCTGCGTCTTTCGTATTATGGAAACTACATATATTTAATTGCTGTACAGTTTTTCTATAAGTGGTATATTAGGTATATACACAGAAATTTCAAATGTATCAATATTCGCATAATACAAAATATTACATTTCGAACCGATCTCTTTTGATGGTTTTATTGCAGTATATACAATAATAATGATTCGTCGATTCAACTATCATTTTCAGAAATATATAAACATTTTCATTTTCTTAGAATAATTTGTAAAACAGTTCTAATTTCAGGAAATGTTACTTGTTGAAATTATATTACCAAAACTTTGCATATCAATGAAAATCTATCTACATATATTATCGTACGAAAGAAATGGGTAAATGGCAAGTGTCCTGAAGTATGATATACATTTTTAATTTATATTAACAATTTTAGTTAAGTAAAACTATTTTATTTATGAAACTTACACTTGCATTATTAATTGAGTAGAAAGATTTATAACAAAGTCGTTTTGTACAATTAAATTGTAAATAAATACAATATTTTCTTACAGCAATCAATTCGAAATGTTTATCATATGCTGGACAGAGGGAGTAATAAGAATAAATTTGCTAAAGTGTTGATTAACAGTTGAATAGTTGTTCTAGAAAATAAATAAGGAAGATACAAGGATTTGAAAGTGGAACACATTGTGTACGCAATTATAGATATCTATAACAAACATAGTCTCTTAAAGTATTACTTAAGTGAATCTCCAAATTATATATCATTTTAAGGGTTAGAAGTAAAATAAAAGAATAAATGTTGACTTAATCCAATACTCTAAAATGACAAACTAAATTGTAGTAAATTTATATTTTGTTCATATTACGTTGTGATCGCAGCTAATTGCCGTACATTTTTCCAACATTTAATAACCATATACACATAAAAAAAACGTAAGACTTAAACTGTAAGACGATAATTAATTCATTCGAAGGAATGTCAGTCCTGAGTCTTTCGTATTATACTAACTACATATATTTTATTGCTGGACAGTTTTTATATAAGTTGTATATCCTCTAAATTGGTAGGTTATTTGATTATTATTTTTGCCTATTTTAATAATTTCAGTAACCTTGACATACTATGAGTTTAAATAAAATCTAAAAACTTTATCATTCTGAAGTTATAATTTATTAAAATAAACATATATCAATTAAAATTTCAGCTTATTTGTGGTTATGGGCGACTTTCTTGAAATGTTGTTTAATATCGTTCACCAGTTGTTTGAGAAAATAAATAATGAAGGTACAATGATGACAGCGATCGAAATTACCACTCAAATTAACTTCTAAATTAAATTTTGTTGTAGACGTTACAAG
>JAWQRL010000017.1:0-12867 GCA_033557495.1 Thyregis relictus | reverse complement strand
AAATAAAGGTTTAAAAAGCATTTCTTTCGTTTTCTAAACATTCAATCAATTTGTAGGTTATATCAGTAACATCAAATTGAAGTAACTTAGAATTAAAATAATACGTATTGCCAACAGAGAAAAAAAAAATTGCGTTCTTTAAAGAGTAACTTTATGAAATGCAAATGACGTAATTTGCGTCTATTTTTATCAAAATAGAGAAAAAAACATTTATATTTATTTCTTCTTCTTTTTATTTCTTCCATATTCTCATATTAATTTGAATTCAGAAAAGATATACCATTTTATTGCCAACTTTGATACAACTATTTACCACAATTTGACGAGCGCTGCATCACTATATAATTTTAAGTGTTGGCAACACTTAAACAAGTACATGTTTCGAGAATCGGTGTGCTCGAAACATGTACTTTCTTTGTGTGTAGTTGTGGATACGCCGGCATGATCTGATTGTCCGGTATATCGCTAACGATACACACGGCAGGCAAAGTGTTAATATCTCTCTGTCTCTCTCCCTCTTTATACTGTATATTACAAATACGCATTTTCCCGTTTGCGTCATCTGCCAAAAAATTCGTTAATAAAATAGCTATTTCACTAATGGATTTTTAAATAGCGAGGGAGAAGGAGAGAGAGGTATTAATCTATTGTAATGTATATTTATATTATATATTTATTATTTGTATTCTACAGAAAAAAAAAATTATATTTTGAAAAAAAAATAGTTACAAAAATCGAGACTAGAACCAGGATTGTCGCGATACGAACTTGCTACGCTGCCACTGCGCCACGAGCTCTTCGAATAAATGCCGTATTCGATATGCTTATAACCCGCTTGAGATTTTTAATTTCGATTTTCTCGAAAACACTTCATTGCACCTTATCCTCTCACTCGATACCATTTTACATGAAGACCAATCGCTACAAGTTTCGTTGAAATCGATTGGTTCAACGTCTTACGGTCTCCTGGTAAGATGTTTCTTCAAATTGTTTAACAAGGAGACCGTACGACGTTGAACCAATCGATTTCAACAAAACTTGTTGTCGTCTTCATGTGAAATAAAAGTAAAGGGATAAGGTGCAATACTGAAGGGTTTTCGAGAAAATCGAAATTAAACAATCTCAGCATTTATTCGAAGAGCACGCGGTGCAGTGGCAGCGTAACAAATTCGTATCGCGACAATCCTGGTTCAAGTCTTTTCAAAATATAATTTCTTTTTTGCGGTAGAATACAAATAATGTATAATATAAATATACATTACAATAGAATAATACTTCGCTCTTTAAAAATCCATTAGTGAAATAGCTATTTTATTAACGGATGTATTGGCAGAGGACGTAAACGGGAAAATGCGTATTTGTAATATACAGTAGAAAGAAAGAACGAGGGAGAGAGAGATATTAATGAAAGGTATTAATGTATTGTAATGTATATTTATTTTATATAATTATTATTTGTATTCTACCGCAAAAACTAAATAATATTTTGAAAAAAGAATAGTTTCAAAAATCCAGGCTTGAACCAGGATTGTCGCGATACGAATTTGCTACGCTGCCACTGCACCACGTGCTCCTCGAGTAAATGCCGAGATTGTTTAATGTCGATTTTCTCGAAAACCCTTCAGTATTGCACCTACAAGTTTCGTTGAAATCGATTGGTTCAATATCGTACGGTCTCCTTGTAAGACGTTTTGTATTTTTGTGTTTTGTTTTGTTTGTGTTATTTTCGTTTTTGTTAATGTAAACAAATTTATAAATCACCGATTGTTCCTATATATTAAAAATAAATTAATATATAATATTCACGGGTATTATTATTTATATTTACCTTTCACTTTACTAAAAGCGTTTGGGAACGATTTGATAACCTTCTCTTCTAAAAGTCCGGCAAGTAGTCGTTGTGTAAGTGGGCTTGAAAAAGTGTCCACCATACTGAAAAAAAAAAGATCGCTAATAAGTAGACAGCAACAAAGGCTAATTTTCTTAAACTATAAAAACATTATTACTTACGCATTTAAACCGTTCTTTTTTAAATAGTTTGTAAAATTGATGCTTTTTGTTTTATTCGATTTGCCTATCGTCGAAAGATTCTGTTCTTGATTTAAAGTACCTTCCGCCCATTCCATGGCGTAGTGTTCGCCGATTTCAGGTATTTTTACGTTTATCTCTTGCGAACATTCTTGTATTAGATCGTCGAGGTACTAAAACTTATTTAAAGTAACTTCAACCAAATTTACGGCGATAATCTGCATTACGTTAACGTCGTCTTTCGAGACGTCGGCGCAGTTCGATTCGATAGACGACCAAAATTTGTCGGACGTGTCGTTTCTAGGTAAAATCACTTTGGGTACTTCGTGCTTCGCCGAGTGCTCGCTAAGGAAACCGTTTATCGGCGGATTGTACTGCTTCGTTTTAAATAATCTCGAACCGTTTTTAGTTTCTTTGTACTTAAGCTTTTCGTCGGGTCGTTTACGTTTTAATGAGGACTAAAACGATACCGTCATTATAAAATATTACAACACTCTCAGGCGCGAGGACAACTTTTTCTATGGGTTTCCCTTTCTTTTCCACTTTGTCTATCGTTTCCACCTCGCCTCGTAACAGACGGTTCCTAACGGCACACGTCGATAGCAACTTCTCAAAATCCTGTTGTAACTGGTCCAGGTCATGTTGATACCGTCTTCAGCTGATCTAGATAAAACTTTTTCAAAATTATTAGTAATTAATATATGTTAATCATGAATAAAAATCATAAATCTCGTTAGTTTATTAAATTGGTAAGTATGTATTATGCTCACCCCCATTATATCTGGGTAGTACTTTGCCGTTATCGGCCTGTTTAATGATCGGAAACGAAACTGGACCGTCGGTGTCCGGAGCGAACGTGTCCGTAACCTTCTGACGGGACGTAGATTGCTTGGCTACATCCTTCCCTTTGCTGCTGTAACGATTTACATTGCTTTTGGTTTGGTTATTAGACCTTTTCACTGGAATCATATCAAATACCTGAAATGACAGGTAGTGTACCATGTATACATAACCTCAATCCGAAACTATTAGTTGCTACGTATTAAGCTCATATATTACAAGATAGAGACGAAGCTACAAAGTAAACGATACTTCTACTAATCAATTACTGTTTATTGTGTTTAATTATCCAAAAAATTGTACCTCCAACTTTTCTACAATAAAGTATGTTCTTGTCAATATTACAAGGTTGCCATTTTCATATTCCGCCGTTTACGCGTTTTTAATTTCTAACGATTTTTATTTAATCGCCACTCACCATTATATATACAATAATGTCAGGAGATTTAAATCAAAGAATATAACAAATAATTTGATTTCAATTAAAAAGAAAAAGTGACAGTTGGTATCGCAATTCACCAAAACTTCACAACTTTAATATAACCTAGAAATCAGGATACCGACGCCGTTAAACGAAGGCTTGGATCAAGTGGCCTTGTAAAAAAAAAATGTAAGTATAATTCGAATTGGTGAATTCGTTACTTTATCTGAATATATTTAAATCAAGGGCATTAACAAAACCTAAATCAGAAATGACGGCAGAAGAGTTACAAGCTCGCGAAGAAGAGGAATTCAACACCGGTCCGCTCTCCGTCTTAACGATGTCCGTGAGAAACAACACACAAGTCCTAATTAATTGCAGGAACAACAAAAAGTTACTCGGAAGGGTCAAAGCGTTCGACCGTCACTGTAACATGGTATTAGAAAATGTCAAGGAAATGTGGACGGAACAGCCGAGACCCGGCAAAGGCAAAAAAAAATCCAAACCGGTCAATAAGGACCGTTTCATTTCGAAAATGTTCTTAAGAGGCGACTCCGTCATTTTAGTCGTTAGAAATCCGCTCGCTGCATCAAATAAGTGAATCACTTTTATGTATGATGTATATATTATTAATTGAAAGTATTCGAATAAAAATGATTTACTATACCCATTTAATTTTATTTAAAAAAGACATTATTGCGCGTCCTCTCCAATTCATAAAATTAATGTACATGCGCACACAAAGAAATTTCGACCAATTAATTAGCGCGCATGCGCACACAATAAACGCCGTACGTAAACAAACGAAAACGTAACATTTTAAAATGAGAATTAACGTGATATTAAATAAACACGAATTATTAGGATATAACCAGCCTTATATAAAGTATATAATAAATGTTATAAATGGTTTGCCGTTGTGTAACTACGATGAAGAGGACGTTGAAGAATACAGTTCCTTGGTACCGGAAAACTTATCGGAAACATTGAAGCTGCACTCGGAGGTAGATTTTGAGTTGAATAAGGACCTTTTAATGGTTCTCCTGTATCACGTCTTATCGAATAATGACGATCAGGCCGATGTCGTAGCGGTAGCTAATTTTTTTATGGTCACAGCCAAAGTCGACGATGTACCGCAAATAGTTTTTGATAATGTTTTTGAAAAAGTGCTAGAAGAATTGGATAGAGGGGAGGATGTTCCGTTGGAAACGTTATTACGTGTTAATGATTTCATTGTTTCTACCGATTATAATTTATGTAAACACGCGGAGGATATAATTGTTTTTTTAAGAAATATCATTAGTAACGATAGTGAAATTATTGTTGATTTAGAATCCGGGTTGGGAAATATACCTAAACCGGGCCGAGTCGGATACATTGCTTTGAAAAATCTTTTTCAAAAACATTTCGATGGCGATGATTTATCTAATATGTTTCTACTGACGTTAACGACGTTATGCGTGAACGATCCTTCGCGGGTCCCGATAGAAAATATCGTAGTTTTCTTCTGTCAGGTTTTAAAAAAATTTTGCTGTTACAACTGGTTTAAAAATTCGTTTTTAAAAGCTATGGTTACAGTTGAAGATCCTATGGTAAGACACTTTAACAATAAACATCCGATTTTCGAAACGTACGTGTTCTTTTAGCTAACGGTCAAATTATTAAAACTATGCAGTGAAGAAAATTACAATTCAATCGTCAGCGGCATAATTAATTACTACGTCACGTGTCCGAAAGAAGATCGTCCTTACTTGCAACAAACTATGAGTTTAATTATTAGCAATCCTTATAGATGCGATCATTACGACGATAGAAATCGACAGAAAATAGTCGATCGAATTGTACGTCAAATTTTTCTTCGACTCGGAAGTTGCGAATTAACCGAAAAAGAAAGTATTATGAGCACTTTTATCGAATGGTACGAGTGGAAGGATATTAATTTACGAAGGACGTTACAGGTAAAAAAATTTAATTATTAGTCTTTCATTGCATTTATCTTATATATACCCGAAGTAATGGACTTTAGAATGCTTTAAAACGAGCCCAAACACTGTGAAGTTATCTTTAAAAATACAGGAGATATCAAAGAAAATTTATTTTTGAAACAATTGACAATCGACGGTTAAAAATTTCGGTTTCTCAGTAACGGCTTGAGATAACCATATCGAGTTTGGTATCGTATTAAAGCGCCTTTGACAAGGATTAAGAATATCTAAGAATTACTACCCCATTACGATTTATGATAATCATATGTAGATGTATTAATTTTAATTTGATTATATGTACTCAACGTAAAGTAAAATAACATCGGACTTTAAAATGCTTTTAAACGAGCCCAAACACTGTGAAGCTATCTTTAAAAATACAGGAGATATCAAAGAAAATTTATTTTTGAAACAATTAACAATCGACGGTTAAAAATTTCGGTTTCTCAGTAACGGCTTGAGATAACCACATCGAGTTTGGTATCATATTAAAGAGCTTTTGAAAATGATTAAGAATTACTTTCCCATAATAATTTCAAAAATAATGTTTTTAATATTTTATTATTTTTGTAGCAAATGTTAAATGCCCAAGATGAATCAATGACGGTGATGAATATGTTGTCGATTTTAGAAGAATCGATAAATTTGCATTGGCAGACAGAAGAGTACAACATTCTGTTTCTAAAATTGACGTTAAACATTTTCTGTAGTAAATTGGAATATATGTTTAATCGTTTGGTACGAATCGTCGAGATGTTATGCTTTAAGGCTTTGGCGTCGCAAGTGGAACCGTGTTTGCCGTATATCGTAAAAGTGATACAAAAATATGCGGGCAAGCATGTACCAGCCGTTAAGCCGCTATTAGGAATTTTAACGCACTTCGCTATGGTTCCGACGCAAATTGGCAAGAAGTTTTTATTCGAAATCCATAATTTAATTAGTGCGGCCATGACGAGGAACGACGACGCCAACGTTGAGTTCGGAGTATTACAAATATTACTTTCACCCGATATGCACTGCAAACTAATATTTTCTACTTTAGAAACATATTTTCCTATAACGTAAGTTATATTTCCTTCATCGGTGGTTTTACGTAATAATTCGTTTTTTAGCCAAGAACAATTAATGGTAATATTCGAAGAAAGAACTCTTAAGTATCGGACGGTTGCTTGGCCGTTTCTATGCATGTTATTAGACAGATACGAACTCACAACGTTCCCGGCATATTTTACACATTTTATAACCGAACTGGATCACGTAAACGCATAAAATTGCAACGTTTAACCCAATTTTGTTAACGTATCCTAATTTTAGCCTGAATTTTATACACGAACGGAAGCTATATACGTCGTACAAACTATTAATAAAGTTTATACATCGAAAATGAAGAAAAATCTTTCGCAGGATGATAAAGCTTTAGCGGCACGATTGTTAAATATTTTTTCAAAACATATTATGATGTGCTACGTACCAACTCGTATCGCTAACGAAGTAGCTGTACTAATTTGTCTTCTTAGTCGAGTAATCGATTATAATTGTACAAAATTAGCTCAATGGAGACAGGTAATCTATAAAAGTACATGCACGTAAAAGTTATATAAGATTAAAATCAATCTTTATTACAGTTGACGTTATCGGATGTAATTAATTTTCAAGAGGAAACGAACGATTGCGTAACCGTAAGGAAACTCTCGTATTTATCACATCTTTTAATTCCCACGAGAATGGAAATAGGCGAAGAAGATCGGGAAAAAATAAGAGATATTTTATTATACGACGCATACGATACGAACCCGTTAGTTTTAGCGAAGTTCTTACTGTTTTACGGTAGGATTTCTTTGCGATTCAACTATCAGACAGATGAAACGATAACGATTTTAATAAAAGTTCGGGATGATCGGGTGAAGACGGCGTTTTATTTTGGCGTCCGCGACACCCTCGTAGCAAACGATTTGGACCAGGCTTCGCGAATCGCGTACAGCGGCCGAAGGCATCGTGTCGTTACACTAACCGGCGATTTAATCGAGACATCGGGCACAATGAGCGGAGGCGGAAGGCAGGTCAGTCGCGGACGTATGGGACAGTCCGTTGCTGTAACTGACATCCAACCGGAAGACGTCGCCAGAATGGAGCGAGAATTACGGGTGATAGAGGAGGAATTCAATAGGAATAGAGAACGCCTGCCAGAACTGTATGAACAGATCAACGAACTGAAATCCAAACTAAAAGAAATGAAACTTAATTTGAAGAAACATACTATTGAGTTGGATGTAAGTATTGTTGTTATTATTGGAGCATGTTTTATTCATTTATTCACTTTGTAGTCTTTGAAAATACAAGATCCCGCACTGCTGAAGCAATTAAACGAACAAACGAAAAGGATTAAGGAAGTCAAACTTGATCCTAATGAGGTGAACACGCTGACAAAGACAGTTACGAAATGCAAAGGGGAATTTGAGGTAGCACAGGAGAATGCTGCAAGTTTTCAAATAGAAGTTGATGCTATTACCAAGGAGATTAATGATAAAACGTCTGGACGGGTGCAAGCCGTCGACAAGAAGATTAAAGAAGTGGCAAAGAACTTGACTGCAGTCCGGACGCAGATTACCAAAGATAAAGTTTCTGTTTCTACTGCAGCGAGGTAAGTATCTTTAAGTTTAGTGGTCAACTATTACTTTCTTAAAAATTAATTCTTTGATTAATTATTTTTTTGTTTGGATAAACATATTTTTTTGACAACATAGTGATTTTGCGCTCAATAAATTCATGGGTGCATAATAAAAACTAATATAGAATAATACCGTGTTTCCCCGAATATAAAAGACCTCTTCGGTAAATAATTAGCAAATTGGAATCCACCCATTTTCTTATAACAGCTTGTGTGCACAAAGCTTTTTCCGTTTCAAGAACATAAATGCCTGAAACTCGTTCTATTTCCTCCCTCTTGCCTTTTTTGATGATTGGTGGTGAGACTTTAAAAAATAATACTAAAGCCAAGAGTCAAAAAAGTATTAGTGATTATTTCAATTTTGCAGAAATTTGGAAAAATGTGAAGAAAAAATTGTAATCACAGAAAGAGACATTACCGATTCTGAAGATCGATTGCGAACTATGAAGGCGGAACGCGATGAAATAGACACTGATGGTGCGAAAATAATGCAAGCTACCGAAGAATTTACTGTGCAAATTACGAATTTACAGGAACAACTAAAAGGTAAGTAGATGTACTTTTTAAATTAGTGTTTCCAAAATTAAATTAATGATAGAAACAGTGGCAGCTATACGGTTTCCGAGACCCTAGACACCCCTCAACATTCTTGAGGCCCCTAAATTATCTTATGTAATAGTATGGTTTTGATGAATATACAATAGATAATGAATTTCCAATAGAATAATTATGTTATTCTACAATACAGTTATAACTGAACGGTATAGACAACTAAGAAATTTACAAAATAACTTTTCTACTTTTAGCAGCGCTAAAATCATCAATAATTATGGAAAAGTTTAATTTTTAAGCAATGTATCTTTCAATGACAATATTCTTTCTCGATCTTCCTTGGATCGCAAATATGTCTTTATTAACTTTAACTTCGACAATGATCGTTCAGTACTATTATCTGATTGAAAAGAACTGAGCCCTGTGTTTGAAAGCTTACATTTTTGAAACTACTCTACCGAAAAAATTGAAAGAGACCTCGTTACACTCGGAATTTAATTCTTAATCTCATATGAAAAATTCAATTTTTTCTTATGCGCGGTTTACCGACAGCTCGGGAAGTAAACAAAAAAGTGTCTGTTTTTTTCCAGTTTCGAGCGAATGCTCATCTTTACTAATTTTTTTCCTGCAAACTAACCACTCAAAAATTACGAAACTTGGACTGGCTGTGACTACTGTACCTGGGACATAATAGTAGTTTTATGTTTCTAATTTTGTTGTTAATTCCCGTGATAATCACACTTTTGTTCAGTGCCGTTATCTCATCAACGCTTTATCGGGCGGCAATGCGATTCAGTTCCAGGGAATCCTTACTTATTTTTATATGTTGTCACTATATTAGAATCACACAGAATTTGTTATATGAATTTTGGGAGCGAATTAAAGATTCTAAATATGCGCATCTTTGCGGGGTGAGAAGGAACTTGCAGGGCGTGGCTTATGGCGCGTTACGTAGAAATTAGCCAGACATATTAAAACTGTTTTTGAATATTTCTAAAAGTTACTTTTTGTTATAGGGCAACTAAATAATGTTTTATTTTAGTCAAGCCGTTTTATTACAGAATTATGTGGTTAGACCTTAAATACAGATTTATATCCCTTATTCTAACGAAAAGTAGTTGTCTTATCTTAGAGAATATTACTAAATAAACTGTACTTCAAATTAAAACTTTATTTAGATGGTCCCACGTGTCCTTTACTTCTCTTTTCTGCAGACACCCTTTTAACGGTTGACTTGCTTACTCCTATAGCTTTAGCAGTTCTTTCCACCACCTTGCTCAGTGCAATTGTAGAACCACCATTAGTATTTTCTTCTTCGAAAAATTGTCTTACGTTTATGATTGCCTGTTTCACCTCTTTGTTGAATTGGTTTAGCATTTTCTCGACTTACAACACTGGTTATAAGAAGTGAAACCTTGTTTTTTTTGGTTAATGTAATTATACGTGCATCACATTAATGTATTAATGTAACGTAATTTTTGAGTGGTTAATTTGCAAGAAAAAAATTAGTAAAGATGAGCATTCGCTCGGAACTGGCAAAAAACTGGCACTTTTTTGCTTTCTTCGTGAGCTGTCGGTAAACCACGCATAAGAAAAAATTGAATTTTTCGTATTAGATTAAGAATTAAATTCCAAGTGTAACAAGGTGTCTTTCATTTTTTTCGGTAGAGTAGCTTCAAAAATATAAGCTTTCAAACACAGGGCTCAGTTCTTTTGAATCAGATAATAGTACTGAACGATCATTGTCGAAGTTAAAGTTAATAAAGAATATTTGCGATCCAAGGAAGATCGAGAAAGGCCATCTTCACTAGCAATATTGCCATTGAAAGATACATTGCTTAAAAATTAAACTTTTCCATAATTATTGATGATTTTAGACAGATATTGGAATAGTCAAAATAATTCTTATAAGCACGTAGGTGTTTGGGTAAACATTGTCAATACTGTTCTCAATCATGTACTTTAGAACGCCCCTAACTTTTATGTCTTTAGGTATAATTCTTTTAAACATCTTCAGTTCTTGGTAAAGTTCTTCTGCTAGTTTATCACAGTACAATTTTCGCTCAATTCGAAGAAGTTTTTGAAGTTGCCGACAACTATGGAGAATTTCTTCATCGTGGTTTTCCTTTAACCGACTTATATCATGAATAATCCCGAAATGTTGCTAATATTTCTTCAGTTCTGAAAACGTTGAAGTACAGCCCTGTGTAATTATGTCAATCATGTAAAAATACTCCTGTCATCTGATATTTCATACTCAAAAAATGTTCTTCTCTTCGTCCTCCGAATTTCCTTAAAATTTTTTAAAACATTAAGTTCTTCAACAATTTCATGTGCTGAAATGATTTCTGACACCATCTCATCGTTTCTGTACTCTGCTATTCAAGTGCTAAACTGTTCAAAGTGTTTTATAGCTGAAACCAGCTCCAAGTTTTCCCTTTTTCCATAGCTTACTAACAAAGTTAATTTTGACTAATATATATCATACCATACAACTACTGAAACGATTGATAATTAAAATTAAATTCGTATTATAACATTTCATTCATTAATGAAGCAGACTCAGTGGCAGTTTTGAATCGAACCTTACTCGATAGCTCTTCAAGGCATTCTGAAACCTCTTTTAACTGATACTGAATATTTATCACACATTCTGCTCTACTTTTCCATATGGTCTGTGACAGAGCTTTTAAAGCAATATTTACCCTTCTTTTTATGATACTCTATCTCTGTGGAGATGCTGAAAACAAGGTATACAGCCTCAAAAAATTTCAAAAAACATTAGCTTTTGGACACGTTGAGGCTGCATCACATAGAAGCAAATTTCAACTATGACACCCACAAGGTGTAAATAAAGCTTTCTTTACTTCTGGAGGTGGTAAGGGTTATTTTCCAATGTTCTTGATTTTCCACCGCAATATTTTCCTGTCATATTTGATCCAATATCATAACGTCGGCCACGACAGTTTTTTTATGTCAAGACCAAGCGACTCTAACTTTTAGTTAGCTCTTCTCCTGTAGTTTGTTCAACTGGCACAAATACTACAAAACGCTCGTCTATGCTGCCAGACTTCACATCAACATATCTTAGCACTAACATCATCTGTTCTATATGACTCACATCCCGACTACAATCCAATATTATTGAATAATATTTTGCGTCAAGATCCTTTCCTATAATCTCTGATCTGGTCATTAGTTCAATCAGTTCATTTTGAATATTTTTTCCTAAATAGTGAGAGCGTAGCTTGCCTTCTTCAATTTGCTTTAAGGGGTTATTCTAGTTTAAAACGCCGTAAAAACGCTGTTTTTGAGGATTTTTTTTTCTTAGTAAAAAAATTTAATTATGCTATGAAAGATATCTTATTTTATTCAGAAAACTGTACTTAATAACATACAAATAAATTTAAAAAATAGTGCATACAAAATGGTGTGGACGGTGATGAACATTCCATTGCGAAAAACTTCGCGTCATCTTGCGCAGGAAGAATTTTAACGTAGAATGACCGAAAAAAAAAATATCTGCTTAATCCTTATAATAGTGGTAACAGCCCCTACTAAAAGAAAAAAAAATCATCAACAATTAACAGAAGGGCGCCTGTCTGAAGTTTTCGTGTTTTTGCAACATATTTTTATTGTAAAAAAATAGAAAATAAAATCTCAAAAAAATGATTCTAGTACCAGCTGTCGGGGGATAATAGACGAATATTTTCGTAGGTGGAACGATTGATTTCATCCATTCGTTTTCTCAGTAGCTCCTGCGCAGCATGAAAATATCACATTTCAAGATAATCGCGATCAAAGTTTGCGAAAGTATATTTCTTTTCAATTTCCTTTTTACTGAATAAGATGTCACTTTTTTTATACTTACCTTAATCGGCGATGTCAGCCCCGTACATTAAGCCCTCAGTCAACTCATAATTTTCATTCTCAGCGGCTTTTCCATTTCTTCGCGCTGTTCTCACTTCTTTAGAGATCTCGGTGCTACGATGATTTGCAATATGAAGACGCATGGTGTCCTGGTTTGTTGCGAAATCTTCGGCATGTGATCTTATTGTCAGTCCCATGATCTCCATCATTTTAAGGAGAGGTTTGAACCCATCATTAATGACGGAAGTCCCGCAGTAAGTGGCAATTGCGGCCACAATGCTTGCGTTTGGGCGTAATGTGCCAAACACACGAGTTGAAACTTTCATTGTTATTTTGAGTATTAGCACCAAGGCACCTTTGTAACATATTTTCCGACGTCAAATCTACATAAATAGGTTTGAGCAGTGATTGAGCGTCTTCATCGAGAGGAGGTGGATGCTTATATTCGTTGGACGTTCCAGCAGCTTCGTCCTTACGCCACTTACACCAAGAGTTTTCTCCTG
>JAWQRL010000016.1:0-12888 GCA_033557495.1 Thyregis relictus | reverse complement strand
TTTGTGTTCTTTGGTAATTGTGCACATGGTATTTTTCTATATTCACAATTTCTTGTTTTTCTTACTATCTTCCTTATCCTGTATATTCCACCTTGTCCTTTGCTTTTTATTTGGGTTTGGTCTGCTCGAACTTAGTTCAAAATTCTTCAATTCTTCATTTGTACAAATTTGTCCGTTTCTTAGTAAATTCGTGCTCCAGTCTTTTGTGGCGTCTTTGTCTGTTTCACTTTCTCTCAACTTGTACATTTTAGACTTTTTCTTGACCTCTTTTTTGTTCTTCTTGGTAATTTTAATATTTAAATTTATTCTGTTATTAGGAGTTATTACTTATATATTTTTTGTAAAATGGCAATGCGTTTGTTGGAGCTTAATATTTCTAATTCATTACTAATTTATTAGAACAGTAGAATAAGTTTGATTTCCTATCTGTATCAAACTTATTTGGTTAGAACGACTTCTGATCGACGATTTGACCGACAATTTTGTTTATATCGACACATTTCGTATGTATTCTTCGATAAAATGTTTGGTTAGAACGACCAAATATGAAAAGTTTACCGTTTTAATTGAAATAGTTATTTGACAGTTCCGGGAAGAAGAATCCTTTTATTTTTACTGTTATATATTTGGATTTCTTGGATTTATTTTATGCTCAAGTTGGTTTTTAAGAACTTGCTTTATAATAGAACACTTTTTGGAATCCTTTTGTTTTATAAGAATTACAGATTTGTCTTCTGAACAATCAAACGACACATAATTATAATAGTAACTATATTTTAAGAATAATTGTACTATAGTCCTATTTTATTTCTACAAAGCATTGGAATTGTATTTTGAAGATCAAGATAATTACAGAAAATTAAGGGAACTTAAAATTATTATTCATCTAATGTATTTCTTTTGATTTTTTTTTTATATTTTGCTTGCCATTGAATGTCTTAATTTCTCCTTTTAATGCTACAAATTCTATAATAAGCTTTAGACTCATAAGCTTTCGACGAAGTATTTTGGAGCTCACGGTAATTCTAGAAAATTAAAGGAACTTAAAATTATTATTTATCGAATTGATTTCTTTTGAAGTAAATTTTATTACTTAGCTTGACAGTGAATGTATTAATTTCTCTTTTTAATACTAGATATTCCATAATATACTTGACTAATATTTTCTTTCAACAGAGCATTTTCGAGCTCACGGTAATTCTAGAAAATTAAAGGAACTTCAAATTATTATTTATCGAATTGATTTCTTTTCAAGTAAATATTATTAGTTAGCTTGTCATTGAATGTATTAATTTCTCCTTTTAATACTAGATATTCTATAATAAACTTGACTCATATTTTCTTTCGATGAAGCATTTTCGATCTCAAGATAATTCTAGAAAATTAAAGGAAGTCAAAATTATTAGTGATCTAATTCATTTATTTTGAAATACATATTTTTATTTAGCTTCTCATGGAATGCCTTAATTTTTCCTTTTAATACTAGAAATTCTATAATACTCTTGAGTCATATCTTCTTTCGACGAAGCATTTTCAAGCCCAAGAGAATTCTAGAAAATTAAAGGAAGTTCAAATTATTAGTGATCCAATTCATTTCTTTTGTAATACATTTTTCTATTTAGTTTCTCATGGAATTCCTTAATTTTTCCTTTTAATTCTGGAAATTCTATAATACTCATATTTTCTTTGAACGGATCATTGCAATTGTATTTTCAAGCTCAAGATAATTATAGAAAAGTAAAGGAAATTAAAATTATTAGTTATCTTATTAATTTCTTTTGAAATAAATTTTTCTATTTAGCTTCTCATTGAACGGCTTAATTTTTCCTTTTAATACTAGAAATTCTACAATATATTTTCTTTGAACGGAGCATTGTAATTGTATTTTCAAGATAATTATACAAAATTAAAGGCATTTAAAATAATTATTTATCTAATTTATTTTGTCATTGAATACCTCAATTTCTCCTTTTAATACTAGAAATTCCATAATATATATCATATTTTCAACGACGAGTTTTTGCGAGATCAACGTAATTCTAGAAAATTATTTAAAATTACCGTTTATCTAATTTATTTATTTCTTCGTTCGTCCAAGTCATCTAACTTGTTTAAAATTTTCAATTCCTTAGTTCATCCAATTTTTTAAATTCTACTGTATTCTTTATTAAACAATTTTTCAAAGTGTTCTCTCCAGCGGTTCATAATTTCTTTATTGTCCATTTAGTATACGTATGTGTTTTTTTCTTGCTAACATGTTTCAGCTTTCGTCACATTCAAGCAGTTTTGAAGAAAAAATCAAACCCATAATACTTTATTGTCAGTTAATATTTTTGAATTTTTACTGCTTATCTGGTCAGGGTGTAATTTGAAGTCTAGAAAGACTACGAATAATCAGAAGAAAAATTTGACGAAGAGGATGACCTTCCCCGTTGGAAAATCTAAACAAGCATTGCAAAAGAGACCAACTGGGAGGATTTCGTAACCTTTGATTACGAAGATGAAGATAAAATGAAGATTGATGAAGAAAACGAAGAAGAAGATAACTATTCAGAATTTCAATAGAAATATATCTATTTTAATAGTGGCTGTTCAGATTTGATTGATTCTGTTGTAGAATTTGATGGAAATTTACCGAAATTTCCGCTGCAATTTTGAAGTTAACTTTTCTGGTCGTTTCCATCGTTTTTGAACTTGAATCTTGAAATAATCTCGCGCAAATGACGGCATGTTTACATATTGAAAATATATCGCCCCAAAGTATATTTTTCCTCGTCACCCACCGAGAGCGCCGCTTCAGTCTCGATTGTGGAGGCTCGCGCCTATAAATGCGAAGTTAAAATCGCATCAAAGTTATAAATTATGGCGGTATATTTAAAACAAATACACTGGTGCTCACTACTCCCTCTTTGCTCCGTTGCGTTGGACAGTTAAGTATGTTTGACTAACTCGCTTAGCCAGTACAGCATAGAACCTTCAGAGCTACGTGTCCTCCGGGCAAAAATAGTTCCAACACCGTGGTGTTCCGGTCACTCAATTCTTCATCGACAGTGTACGAAAATCGCTAGTGGACTTGACGATTTTTGCATGTGACCGATAGTGGACTTGCGTGGGTGGGCTTTAATTCAATTGAGTTGTTGAAACTGGAGTTTTCTAGTGTGATATGCGATCCTCCCACTTTGGATGACAGTTTGACTAATGGTATCTATCATAAGGAGCCATGTGGAGGTAGTCAGCAGTTCCATGAAGTACACAACACAAATGGGATTACAAACCGCTCTTCAGTTCGTCGAAAAATCGTATGCTGTCGGTAAGACATTAATCTTCTTTCTCATGCAGCTTGGACCACGAAAAATTGTTAAAATCGGAGGAATTTTGGAGATGTTTCTTCTTATGACGTGCTTTATCTTCTTACAAAGAAGATGTCTGTGATTAAATATAAATATTGTGTGTACTTTATCGAGTGATTTCTTTGAATCTTCAACATTTTAACAATGCCTTATTGGAACTGTTATTTGCAAGGATTTGACTTGATCCTTGTGAATAGGCTAAAGCATATTGCAACTATAAAAACGACAAAATTTTGCCTGATTAATCATATAAGGATTCTCTTCCTCTTCCACGATTGTAAACATTATCAAGAGTTTCTCCTTTGAACTCATTGTATGCCTTTGAAACGCATTTGATCAATTCATCGATTCTATTAGGTGACGTTCTATGTTGCGAAGACAGAATACAATAAAAAAAACAAGACTCAATACATTAAGATCGGTATTATTTGGCGGTTGTGATCTAAATTGAATAGATAAATCAAGATGTGAACCAATCCACAATTTCAAATGGGCTTATAAGCTTAAAACGAACAGCAATGATTTCTTCTTTCAGCAAAATTTTGCCTTATTAATCGTATAAAAATCATCTGCCTCCTCCATGTTTTCAACTTTTGGAAATATTATCAAGAGTTTCAGCTTTGAACTCATTTTATGCCTTTTAATCGCATTTGATCAATTCATCGTTTCTATTAGGCAAAGTTCTATGTTGCAAAGACTGAATAGAGTGAAAAAAATCAAGACTCAATACATTAAAATCGGTATTATTTAGCGGATGTGATCTAAATTGAATACATCATAATTATTTATTAACTATAATAAACATTTTACAAAAACATATTGCAAAAATCACTCTTAAAATGTAAGCATTAAATTAGTATAAGCACTACTGAAAATTATATTTATAATCTGTATAATTTTTAATTACAGATAGAAGGTGTTGGATTTTTTTAAGTGTAATTAAGAATTATATAAATTATTACTCGTCCATCTGAAAATATGGTATACATTAAAAAAGACAATCAGGATTAATGAATGATAAAGTAGAAAACTTTAAAAATGTTGTGTGGAATTTATAAAAATTCTTTTATATGGAATTTTCAATAACTTCGTTATTGTGATAACACTTACGTTATCGAGCAGGATTTATTTAGTAGACAATCTAAAATAATATTATCGGCTGAAATTTTGTTTAATATTTTATTCATTTGTTATCAATAACAAATGTTTTTTAAGAACATACTGCAAAAATCACTCTTAAAATTTAAGCAGGGTACATAAACACTAGTGAAAATTATATTTATAATCATTACATTAAATAATATAATCATTACATTATAATTTACATTAACTGTAATTAAAAATTATATAAATTATTACTCATTCTATCCGAAAATATGGAATATATTAAAAAAAAAACATCAGGATTAATAAATGACAAAGTAGAAAAATGTTATGTTAGTGTGGAATTTTTAATACCTTCGGAATAGTCATTGTGATAACACTTACTGTTTCGAGCAGGATTTATCCAGTAGACAGTCTAAAATGTTTTTTAATGACCTTTGTTTTAAAATTTTGCAGAAATAGAAAACAACGATGACGCAAAATCTCGAAATATGCGTTCAAAAGTTATCAATGCAAATAAAATTAAAATTTGAAAAATTAAAATGCAAAAAATAAATAAAAATGAAGCAAAGAACTTACAGAAAACAAGAAATTGATCGGATCAATTTTGATAGCCATTTATTTACTTTTTTGCGTTCAAAATTTAATGTTTTTAAATTTTAATTTGTTAAATTTTAATTTGTTAAATTTTAATTTGTTAAATTTTAATTTTTTAAATTTTAATTCACAATTATTTTGTTACTATTTGCATCACCGTTGCTTTCTATTTCGGTAATAGTTGACTAATTTACGATGTATCTTTCCTTTTATACTTAATTAACAAGTCTTTATCCAACATTTAGTTGAGTCATTTGACTGTAAATTTGAATCGAAGTGCTAATTATTCAGAATATGGTGATTAATAATTTTTTTTCTTACAACGACTTCAAACATTAAAAAAGAAAAATTATAAATACTCGAAAATTAGATTAAAGAAAACTATATTCATATAGGTAATTGACTGTATTAAATAATGACATAGTTGACAATTTTTATCTAAATTATACACGTCAAAAACAGTGCTTAAAAGTCAAAGACAAGCAAACATAATTGTAATAGATGCATATATTTTATGTCAGATATAATTTCTGTATTACATAGAATATAATTTATGAATCTTACGTTTGTCGCTCTTTATAAACGACTACTCATAGTGATATTAAATTATTAACAATAAAAATGATCTATTTGGAATCATCTGGGCTGTTGATTAAGTATCACAAATCATTGAAATTTCGTGACAATCACTAACTGTTTAATTAATAATTAATTTAAGAATAATAAATGGCATAATTTACATATTCAGCTTGGGACTGGAAATAAAAAGAAGTTTTTACTCTATCATATAGTTCTGTAATATTTCTTATATTATGGATTTTAATCATTTTTTCTATTATTTAGAAAATAATTTTTTGAAGAATTCAAAATTTAGAAAATAGTAAAATTTATTGTTTCTAAAATGTGCTCTTTTATTTAGAATGCATTCGAACAGTCATTCAATACAGCGACTGCTTTGAAACTTAGCTTTAAGTAATTTTAAATATCTTTTAAATTTTAAACTTGAAGCAATATAACTCTAAAAACAAAAACTTTACTATTCAATTTGCACTACTTAATGTGCTTTTCTAAATACGCAAGGAATTGTATACTCAATGTTAAGTTGAAAAGGGTTAAAATCGCTTATACATAATATCGGCGCATGCGCCACGGTGTGCAATAATTACATGAGTCTTCTAGAAATATGAATACAACGTCGTTAAAAGTCATTTAACTGTAATATCTAAATCTAGTGTTAAAGATAAATTTTGTTAAACAACTAATTATTTATTAACTCTAACAAACGTTTTTCAAGAACATATTGCAAAAGAACACTCTCAAAATTTAAGCAGAGTACATAAACAGTACTGAAAATATAAAGTTAGAAAGAATAGAACAATGGAGACACAAAATGCTGTGAAGAAAATGAAACTAAATTAATATAATAAATAATAATAATAATTTAATAATTTCTTCTGAAATCTATTAGCTTATTTATTATTAGTCGTCGTAGGTAAAAATTCAGTCTCGATATTGTAAAGCTTTTAATCTACAAAATGAAATTATTTATGATGTTATGTTCCAAAAAAGTGCTATGGAATATGCTAAATACTATTACTTTCCAAGACGATTGTAACTTAAAATTAATTTTCGAAGGAACTATTTAAAAGACTCTAGAACATTCCCGAATTTATTTTACACCTGAAAGCTCGACGCTAGTTTTCCTTTATTTTCAGCATCCCGTTCTTAATAGCTTTCAGTTTCCTGTTTAAAACTATCAGTGCCCATAATTACGTTAGCGCTCTCTGTAAACGTATATTACCAACCGAGGTGCGTACGTTTATTTTCCGTACGATTATTTTCATTGTAAATATCTTAATAATTTAACGCTTGTTCAATCAGCGAAATATCGAACACATAAAATAGACTAGCGCTTGTGCTGCTCGACCGATTCTTATTAAATTTAACATAAAATAACAACAGGAACATGATCACGTTGCCAAAACGATCGAAACAACTGTCTTTTATTGCTTATTGTTTGGTCGTACAATACTTTAGAAATAGTTTTATTGCGACCAATCTCTCGCTTTAACGGCTTGGGACAGTTAACGGTTTTCGTTAAGAAAAGCTGTGCCGAGAACATTGACGTCACGCGTTCTATTTTTAATTGTAACAATGCAATTGAACATGCTATAAACATCGAGTAATATGAGTCATTTCTGCATTATACTTCCTGCTGTATTTTTGTTTGCATGTTTCTTTTCTTTGTTGAGTTTGACATCGGATATGTTGGATTGTATTTAAAAACACTTACACATACATTGAAATACTGTTATAGACGTTCATCATGGGCGTTAATAAATAAATAAAAAATATTAAGCTGACCATTTCGATATAACTAACATATATAATAATTTAGAGGTTAGTGAAATAAAATTAATAAATATATTCCTTTGGTAAATGTGAAGTAAATATGACCACATCGGACTATAATTGATTAATAATTCAATGGTTAATCATGACCTATCATATCCTTAAATGTAATCCACCTAAGGCACAGAATAACAAAATAAAACAAACCCTCAAACAATGTTTTATCTTCAAATAAAACTCCTAGTAAACATTTTCTAATACATCACTAAAATTCATTTTTATATTTCTTGTCGTTACCTTGTTATTGTACATTAATTTTAATCACAGAACCTTTCAAAATGTGCTAGTATTAAGCGTTACAAAATGTTGGCAGAGCAAAGCGTGCTATTCTTATAAATCTAAAATCATAACAAAATAGAATTACCCTATGAATAAATTCACAATCAACCTTTTAAATTCTGCATGTTTCAAGTAATATGATAAAACTTAGTTTTTCAGGGACCGCCAAACTCGAATCTCTCATTAAAGAAAATTAAAAAATATATAATGAAATTGTATAATTAATTAATGCTACGTACACAAAAAAGGAAAAATAATGTTAAACGAAATATATAATGACTAAATTTAAATATGGTGTATAATATATGCACAAGTAATTTTGATCGTGAAATATAAAGTATAATAAATAATATTTTTAAATTTAATTTTAAAGATTATTATTTTAAAGTTTATATAATAAAAAAATTGATAATGCTAAAGCCTTAATTTTTGAAAATACAAATAAACAAAAAAAAAAAATTATAACTTTAATAATGTAACCCCTACTAGAATAATTCGGATCTAGAAAAAACTTGCTTTTAAATAGAAAGTATTTAAAAGCAAATCAGGATTGTTATTGTAAATAAATTTATTAAATTACAGTAGCAGAATCTGTAAATTGTTGAATGAAGGATCATATGGAAAACAAGATCCTTCATATAAAATTATAAAATAATCTAAAACTATTATATTCAATATTTCATCAAAACAATGTTTTAATTTTTAAATCGTTAATTTTTTAATAGTAACTAGAACGAGATCCTTTTGAAGTTAAAAGCTATATAGATTTTACAAATAAATTTAAAATTAGCCATGAATTTAACAATCGTGTAACTAAACCAGATTCTGTTGAAGTTCAAATCTGTAAATTGCTCAATAAGGCTCATATGTAAAACAAGATCCTTTATATAAAATTATAAAATAATCTCAAACTATTTTATTCAATATTTGATAAAAACACAATGTTTTAATTTTTAAATGGTTAAATCATAAATTTAATAATCCTGTGTATAAATTCTTGAAGTTAAAAACTATATAGATTATTAGATACTAGAGTTTCATTTGATTTTTTAATAGTTAAACCCTAAATTTAACAATCATTTAACTAAACCAGATTCTTTTGAAGTTAAAAACTATATAGATTTTATGAATAAAATTAAAAATATTAAATTTAAAGCACAGATTATTAGATACTAGAGTTTCATTTGATTTTTTAATTGTTAAACCACGAATTTAATAATAGTTTAACTTAACCATATTCTTTCGAAGTTGAAAACTCTATAGATTTTATAAATAAATTTAAGAATATAAAATTTAAGACACAATATTAGAGTCTCATTTGATATAATAGCGTTAGTCCATAACGTGTCTAGATACTTTCAATATTCTTAAATAATTATTGCTCAAGTTTGTTGTTTTAAATAAATTTATTAAATTACAATAACAGAATCTGTAAATTGTTAAATGCTGATATGTAAAACAAGATCCTTTATATAAAATAATCTAAAACTATTCTATTGAATATTTCATAAAAATAATGTTTTAATTTTTAAATGCTTCTTAAATCATAAATTTAATAATCGCGTAACTGTACGAGATTCTTGAAGTTGCAAACTATATAGATTTTATGAATAAAATTAAAAATAGTAAATTTAAAGACAGATTCTATTCAATATTTCATAAAAATAATGTTTTAATTTTTAATTGGTTAAATCATAAATTTAATAATCGTGTAACTATACGAAATTTTTCATTCTGAAAGTTAAAAATTATATAGATTTTATGAATAAAATTAAAAATATTAAATTTAAAGCACAGATTCTTTTGAAGTTAAAAACTCTATAGATTTTATACATTTGTATTAGAGTTTCATTTGAAATAATAGCGTTATTTCATAACGTGTCCAGACACTTTCAACATTCTTAAATAATTATCGATTTAAAAAATATATATAAAAAGTATTAGAAATTGAAGCAGACGACATTAAATAATACATTAAGTAAACTTTGTGTGGATCCGAATTATTTCAAATTTAATAAATATTTTACACAAATAGAAGGAATGGCTTTTGCCATTCCTAGCTTATCTTTCAAGACTTATTAGATAAGTCGAAACACGAGTCGAGTTCTTGAGTTCTTTTGTGGTTAAGGTGTATATAGTTTAGTAAGAATTTTACCTTAAAATTAATCCCAGGTTAAAATCACACTAATCCAAAAGACTATTACTATATAAGTAGAGTTATTCGTGTCGTTCTTATATCTCACATTTTCATTTTAAACATCGGCTACGATCGTTCCGTTTGATGTGATTTCTTTTGATGTTTTGTATAAACTCCGTTATTAATATTCTAAGTAAAATTGGAAGGTGGGCCGTTTTGAGAATGCGCGCAATCAAATTAAAATATTTAAACATCAAATTCTCTAGACGGTTTATTTTTGTTCGCATCGCCACACGGCGATGCATCGAAGTTTTTCCATATTTCTATGAAACAAGAAAAGAAAATTTAAAAATTAATATAAATAAACAATGAACGTTATGGATTTAAATTTCATAAACGAAGATTTGTTAAAATTCATTATGTTCATTGTATCTCCTAAATGTCTATCGCAGGTGTGAGAATATTATATCTATAGTGTTTTTTAGTAGCTTTTACTTGTTACAATTAAAATAAACCCCAAATTTCGAGATCTAAATCAATATTTCAAAGACAGTTTAATAATAGATTATATTTCCGTCATACATTTTATGCACCTTTGAAATACAAAGATAGTATTTTTTGAATTTTTCGATAATCCGAATTGCGACGCTTTGCGAATCTTTAAATCTATGAGTCAACTTATGCTGACTCAATTTTGGGATTGCATAATTTAAAGCACAAAAAGAATGTTAAGCGATTAAACGAAAATAAAGGAAGTACTATGTACGAAGAACTATGAAATTTTACCGCATAAAGTTGTGAGAATTCGTCAATGTCCGCGAAACAAAGTTTGTTTACATTGTTACAACGTGTTTCTATTCCTGATTTTGGAGTATGTGCCCGAAACGTGCTCAAGTGGCTAATCAACTGGATGTAAATCTGCGAGTAATAATACACATCAAAGATTCTGCGAAGTGAAATTGCGAAAGACGGTTTATCAAATCTTGACATTTATTGATAATTGAGGCTACTAACAAGTTTTATCTGAGCTGTTAATTGTAAGACGTGGGTATAGAAGCATGGAGAACTATCAGACACATTTAGAAACGGATGTTGAAGAATAGGATGAACTTTGTAAGTTCATAGTTACATATACAGAGTGAATTATATTGGTTGAAGAGGTCTTTTTGAGAATAGTAATATCAGATATCAGACCCTTAATATTTGTTCTTTATAGTTGTCATTGTTCTTCAAAGATAGCCCAGAAAAATTGCTATAATTATAATGTTAATAGACAAAATTCAACTCGATTTTTTAACGTTTTTGCATTGCATAATAAATAAAATTGTAATCGTATCAATAGAATTTTGTAAATGATGTGTTCCAATAATAAATGTTTAATACAATTAATTACACACCTTTGCATTAGTAACAAAAGATTCTCTATTAACATGTACATACGTTGCAATTTTAATTAAGGAAATGTCAATGTTAAAATTCTATAAATGTTAATATTCTGAAATAATTTCACCCGATTTTTTAACATTATGTGTTCTTAACGTATTTAGTGCTACTACATGCTCCATAAAAATACATTGAAAAGTTAAAATTAAGAAAAATAAGTAAAATTGTAATAGATATAGAACTTGTATGTATCAATAGAATTTTGTAAAAGCTGTGTCCAGTAATAAAAGTTTAATACAATTAAATATACAAATCTATGTTTTTAAATTCTTCACAATTACAATTACACACCTTTTCATTGATAAGAAAACATTCTCTATTACATGCAGATACGTTGAAATTTTAATGAAAAAATAAAATGAATTGTCACCGTTAAAATTACATTATCTAAAAATATCTAACATATGATTCAAGCGTTAAAATAGAATTCTTTGAAAAGTTATCTGGATTTAAAAATCTTGAAACAACCCATATATTGATCCCTCATCGACCAGGTTGAAAAATCGAATTTTCAATTAGAATATTTTCGAGGATTCGAAAAGATATTTTGGTTTACGGTATTGTCTTTATTTTAAAGACGTCTGGAGTTTATTGTCAATTACTATAGTTTTATATATTATAGATTATTATAGTTTTCAACTAATCCACTTTCAAATACAAAAATATAGATTGAGGTGTGCCTTTAAATAAAAGTTAAATTAATTAGATTTCCACGACGAATTTAATTTCGAATAAAAATGAATCACATTAAATAAATTAAATTAATCAAATGGAAATACTATAAATCGAGGTCTGTCTTTAAATAAAAGTTAAGTTAAATCTTATTTATTAATATCTAAATTAAAATACTATAAATCGAGATTTGCCTTTAAATAAAAATCAAATTAATTAGTTTTCTACGAACTTACCTTATTTTATTTATTATTATTTAATTTAGAATATGAATTAAATTAAACAAATTAATTAAGTAATTAACATTTAACCCAACCCAACCCATTTTCAAATGTAAATACTATAAATCGAGATCTGCCTTAAAATATAAGTCAAATTAATTAGTTTTCCACGACCATCTTATTTAATGTTATTTATTTATTTTAAAAATTAATTAAATTAAATAAATTTACAGCTAACTCAACACATTTTGAAAGGAAAAAGCTATAAATTGAGGTTTGTCTTTAAATAGAAGTCAAATTAATTAGCTATCCACGACCTTTTATGTTATTTTATTTATTGTTATTTAATTTCGAATATGAATTAAATTAAACAAATTTAACAAATTGATTAACAAATTAACATTTAACCCAACCGAAACCATTTTCAAATGTAAATACTATAAATCGAGATCTGCCTTTAAATATAAGTCAAATTAATTAGTTTCTGCTACCTTATCTTCTTTTATTTATTATTATTTAATTCGGAATATGAATTAAATTATATAAATTAACAGTTAACCAAATCAACCCATCTTGAAATTGAAATACTATAAATCGAGGTCTGCCTTTAAATAAAAGCCAAATTAATTCATTTTCTACGACCTTGTTTTATTAATTGTTATTTGATTCGAAT
>JAWQRL010000015.1:0-13015 GCA_033557495.1 Thyregis relictus | reverse complement strand
AATTCAACGCTTACTTTTTACAAGTACAAACGTCACGCGTTACTGTCAACACAGACAGTATTGAACGAGTGTGAAGTATTACAAAGGTAATTAATATTTTTATGATAATTAAATCTGTTTTTAGGAACTACCTATCTTTCACGCGTAATTAATCAAATAATACCATTAAGGACGGGTAGTTCCTAAAAACAGATTTAATTATCACAAATATAATAATTACCTTTGTAATATTTCACACACGTTTAATACTGTCTGTGTTGACAGTAACGCGTGACGTTTGTGCTTGTGCAAAAGTAAGCGTTGAATTACATATGTCCGGTTGACGGACAAAATGAAAGATAAAAGGACAATTCGATGCTGTGACACTTGAAGGCCTCGTTAGTAAAATTGGTTAGGACGTTGGGGCGCAAACCCAGAGGTTGTGAGTTCAAGTCTCACCCAGTTCGAAACAGATGTAGAAAAGCAGTTCGATACTAAATACAGAGTCCACGAAACTGACCAAGGGTTATATGTCGGAACAGAACCGGTGCAGTTTGATGGAAAAAATATTATAGTTGGTGGTTTCACGTACGTGGGGGCGCTTGGTTTGTACGAGCTATTATTTAAAAACCAACCGGGAAGATTCAAAGAGAGATGAGAGAGTATGAGGATATTTTATTAAAATTCAACTCTTACAAAGTAGACTATGATCCAGAAAGGAAAATATAGATATAGACAGAAAATATCCAAAAAAATAGCCAATCTTAGTACGGGTGACCAGCCCCCTGTCTAAAAAGGGTTTGTTTGACGAATCACAACTATTATGGGGATGTTAATGCCTGAGAAACCAATTCGAGCAGCTGAATTGATTTCCCTGTGGGTTCTTCTGTAGCGGATAGCGCCAACTTGAAAATTAGCCCGCTTATATGATCTTATTAGTTACTTACTGACTCTTTATATCCATATCACTCCCGAAAACTGAGTAAAAAGGGGAAAGAAAACTTGGAGGTTCAAAGTTTAACAAATATATTAAAATTAAAAATAAAGAGGGTTTTTACAAATTACATGGTTTATAATATTTAATTAAGTTTTTGACAAACTTTCAACGCGAGATACTTAGACCTACAAGGTTCCCCAAATTTCAAAACTTTCAAAATACAAGAAGGCTCTTTAGTTACAAGGCTCTTTAGTTCACCGATTGCGACATTCAGTTCTCGACTCACCGCTAGTATTGAGCTCGACGGCTTCCTCTGCAGCACTGATAATCCTAAAGCCTCAGTTTACCCAGATTTGCACTAACTGAATCGTTTTCACTAAGGGTTTTGTTCTCGGACCACTTCACTTTCCGCACTCGCGCGTAAACGAACTAGACTTATCGAAACTCCCTCCTGATTAGGATCCGGACTTCTCAAGTCTCCTCGAATCACTCGCTTTGAACTTCTTCTGAAACTCCCTCCTGATTAGGATCCGGACTTCTCAAGTCTCCTCGAATCACTCGCTTTGAACTCCTTCTGAAACTCCGTCCTGATTAGGATCCGGACTTCAGAACTCTCGCTGTTGATGTTTCTAGTGGACCGTTTTGAAGACTGCTTGAAGACTTGACTTATGATGATTGATTCCCCTGGAAGACTTTACTGATGGTGATTGATCCCCCCCGGAAGACTCTGATGATGACTTGTTAACTTTTTGCTCCCCGGAAGACTTGACTGATGGTGATTGATCTCCCCGGAAGACTTGACTTACTCACTTTTATCCCCCCGGAAGACTGATGGTTTTTCCTTCCGTACTTCCCAGGAAACCTCGGTATCCCCCGCTTCGGGCGACGTTCGGTTTTGCTCGCACTCGTTCGAGGGCGCAATTTGGGAGAGGCAATTCCCATTGACACTGCAGTTTCTTGTTTATATTGGCCGAGTCGCACAAACGTCAGCAAAATCGGCACTTCTTGTATACAGACTACAGGGCCTATTCATTTGATTTAATCGAACCTTGTTCTTAGTTTACTTAACCTAAATATCCGTTGAGAGCGTTGATAACATCTGGTTCTCACGGGTTCGTTTATGACGTCTGCCTTTTAGTATTATTAATTATAACTGATCATTAATAGAATTTAGGAAAACCTGAGAACCCGGTTTGTTACATACGTGAAAATCCTAATGTTCACTGGGCAAGATATTGGATGGTTGGAGCTGGTCTACAACATCTTATTCCGGGTGTTGTTAAAGAATTTCAATTTTGGGACAATGTGAATGAGCATGTAGATAGGTTTATTAAAGGCGTCACAATTAGCAGGACGTACTGGATATCACAACGAAAATATATCAATAATAGAAGAGCTTATAAATCGCGGGTTATAAATTAACCGTAAAAAAGTTATTTCAGCCACGAAGTCCCATGCCAAGATTCTGGCAGGCTAGGACCATCAATAAGTATAAAACGATACAGCTAGAAGAGAATCGTTTTAAAACACATTCAACCATTAACAGTAAAACAAGACATTGAACAAGTTTGGTCAACACATTCTTGGCGGAATGAGTTTAAGCAAATTAGGGAGACGTTCAAGAGCATAGTATATCCACAGATTTCAATCGCCCGGAAATTAAATCAAGACATCTGAGACGACCTCTTATTTTAACATTGTCTGGAGATGGGAAACGTAGCCCTAACGGTAATTATTACATTATAGAAAATATGGGCCACGTTAAAGACTACTACAACTTTTTCTACACCGGTGAAATAAAAGATCACAAACAGATTGTTTGTTGAGTCAAAGGGGGTTTATTACAAGGTGGTGTCAAGATCAGATGTAAATGTCAAAACCAATCTACTTCACTTGATGATCTATTCTTCATATTAATTGAACCGAACTCATGAAAAAAATAAATATCAAAAGAGAGGTTGTTGAAGAGCTCCACGCACCTGTTCGCAGAAATTCTAAGAGACGAAGAGTGGGGATTATAGGGTTAACGGACTTATCCCAAGCGGATTTAGTGGAAATTATTCCATATTCAAAAGAAAACGCGAACCATAAGTGTTAGAGTAAGAAAAAATATAATTTGAATCAACGTGGTTGTCCTGGTTTCTCAGGACGACAAGAAAAATTAATAAAATTCTGTCAACGAAGAAAATCGAATTTGTGTCGCCGTGCAAGACCGTGATTCTTTTGCCCTGTAAGTAATTATTTAAAAAATTAATAATTCTTTATAATAGATTCAATTTTAATTAATTATCTTTATCTTTGTGTCTAATAAAGTCACAAGGTTTAAAATTATTTCCCCTTTTTTTAACTGACTAGAGCTACCCGGCACCCTTTTTTTAGAACCCAGTAAATTACTGAGCGTTCATTATTGGTCCTACGAGGCAAATCCTGGTTGATTTCTAAACGATTTTCTCGTTAATTTGAGAATTTTCGATCATCGCTTTTGTTTCATTCTGTATTTCTCTTGCAAGAGGAATAGTGCCTAAAATAGCATGATTTTGGGTCTTTGGAGGAACCAAGTACTTCAAAGCCATAACTAAAGTCACCACTGTTAAGGCCACTATTATTTTTACTTGCATTTTATTTTTCTTGTCGTCAGTGCGAGACACTAGTTTGACCGGAAGGTTTAGCCAAACACGTTATTCATTTTCGTTCTCTTTGCTTATCGTACTTTTTGGAAGTTTTTCTTGCTCGTTTGATTAATCCAGTATGACAGAAAAACTTAATAAATACTTACTAAAAGAAATACTCTTCTTCTGCGTCTTCAAGAAACTTTACAACTGGGCATAGATGCAGAGCCTGGTTCACTTGAGGAAGGAGATTTCACGGTTAGAGTTGAGAGCATTGATACGATTTATCAGGAATTCCAAGCTGTTCATAATCAAATAGTGGGCTTGATCGAGGAAAGAGATTTCAAAAGTCACGATGATATCCGCAAACAAGCGGATGCAGCTTATTTCGAATCAAAGCCCTACAGCAACGTCTCAAACCTATTTCAAATAATTTCATGAACAATTCTTCCACTAATATGATTACTCCATCTATGATACCCCTATTGAATAAAGTTACAATTCCCTCATTTAACGGAGATTTTCGAGCTTGGCCTACATTCTATGATTTATTTCGCACTTTGGTGCATGAAAATTATGTATGTCATATGATGTATCCATGTCAAACGTCACCAAGTTTCAATGCCTGGTAGCTTCTCTACACGGCGAAGCATTGAACGTAGTTAAAGATTTACCAGTCACTGACGATAATTCCTTCGTTACGTTATCTGCCTTAGTACAAAGATATTCAAATAAAATACGTTTGGTAACACTCTATTATCAAAAACTACAAGAAGTGCCATCAACGAAAGGCGAATCTCCAGAAGATATTCGGCAAATTGTATCTTTATAGAAAATATCGAGGGTTTTCGGAAACTAGATTTTCCGGTTGACTCTTGGGATTTAATTTTATTCAACATGCACTACAAAGGGTGGATTCTCGAACTAAAACGAAATTCGAACTAGAACACGAAAGAAAGTCGAAATTCCATCCTATAAACAATTATTAGAATTTTTGTAAAATCAGGCCAATGCGCTAGACCCCGTGAAATTGACTACTGTGGGAACTAAGCCAGCTAAGTCAACAAATAATTTAATAAAACTACGTCAATTCCAGAAGGAAAAACATTCAAAAGCAGGGCAAAGGCAAATTCAGACCAAAAGCAGACCATTTTCAGACGAATGTCATTTCTGTTCAGGTGCTCATGGGTTGAGTCGTTGCTTTGCTTTTCAGGCGACGTCTACACGTGAAAGACTTGTTTACGCTAGTGATTCCCACTTGTGTCAAATTTGTCTAAGTTCATTTCATCCTACAAGCGCATGCCCTTCTACCTATCGTTACCGTATTTGTAAAACACCACATCACACATTACTACATCAGGCACATCTGCCTTCATCTTCTGATCCACAATGTTCTACTAGCTCAAAAGGTGTCACCAGCGCTCTAACTATGCAGAGTGCGTTCAGTACAGTTATTCCACTCACCGCCGAAGTGCAAATTCGTAGCAATAATGGGACGTCCCACGAGGCTCGAGCTTTATTAGATTCTTGTAGCATGGTCGATTCTGTCACAGACTAATTACAGACTCGGTTGGGCTTACGTCGTAACTGGAGAGCTAATCGAGTAATCGAAGGGTTGAATAACATGTCATCCACATGTAAAGATCAGTCTGGTGTTCTATAAAACCGTGTGGTAAGTAAGAGCCACTGCTGAATTGTTCGTCTTTAACAACTAAGAAAATTTGTGCCGATCAACCAAAATTTTCATTATCCTTAAATAATTACTCCTATCTACGCGAGTTAAAACTCGCAGACATGTCTCAGCCAGGTCGTATTGATCTGCTTCTCGGAGCCGACTTAGTTCCATCTATTTTAACGGGTCGTTCAATGAATGGTAATCATGACGAACCTTCTGCCTTAGAATCAATCTTCGGTTGGTTGCTGATTGGTAAAGCGCCACCCACGACTTTCGCAGGAATCGTCACCGAACCCTCGTTGGATTGTTTTCTCCAAACGTTCTGGAAATTGGATGATCTTCGAAGTAAATCGACTACATGTTTAAATAACGAGGATCGGCAATGTGAAGATCACTTCAAATCTACACATTACAGAAATGCCGAAGGACGCTTCGTAGTATTTTTGCCATTTAATGACAAGTAGAGTTGTCGTCATTCACAGTTGGGAGAATCGCACTTACAGGCGCTACGAAGATTCCTGATGTTTGAATCGAGATTGAAGAAAATTTTATGCGCGATTATTTGTCTGCTGGCCATATGACTATTGTGCCGAACAATGATTGCCAATCAAAAACAGCTTATTATATAACACGTAAATGTTCGTTTCTTGGGATGATGAGATGCCTAATATCGTGAAAGTACTAGGCTTGTATTGGTACCCGTCTACTGATTTATTCCACTATTCGTACTCATATCTAGAAGCCATTTGTACGAAGAGGTCTATTTTATCACAGATTGCAAGAATTTATGATTCTCTTGGTTTCATTACGCCTTGCCTGCTGCCTGCAAAGCATTTGATTCAACGTTTGTGGATTGCTCACCTTGACTTGGATGATGATCCTCCAGAATCTATTAATAGCTATTAGAAAAGGTTTAAGTCGGAAATATACCTACAGTTTCAAGTGAATATCCCTCGCTTTATCAAACCTGAGAACGCAATTAGCTCTAAGTTGCATTTATTTTGTGATGCGTCTCGTACTCCTTTAATGGCAGATTTGCCAACATTCCGAACGGCTCAATTAAGAGCATTTGCAGTGATCGCTATCGATTATGCTGGAACATTCCTGACCATAGTGCGTAAAGGCAGAGCAGATTCAAAGCTTCAAAATCGTACGTATGCGTATTTGTTTGTGTCTCTACCAAAGAGATTCACCTTGAGTTAATTTCAAATCTATCTGCTGACGCTTTTATCACAGCTTGACGTCGTTTCGTTACCGGACGAGGTGATTGTATCAAAACATGAAGTGACCAGGGCACGAACTTTATAGGAGCTAGTAATCAGTTAGCAAATTTGTGTCGACTTAGTGCTGTAGGCTTAGCATTGGAATTCAATGCCTAGGATTGAGTTGTCTTTCAATCCGCCTGCTTCTCCTCATTTCAACGGCTTAGCGCCAAATCAGTAAAATTCGGGAGTCAAAATCAGTAAAATTCCATCTAGTCAGAGTTGTGGGTGAACAGATCCTCACGTTTGGCCTTTTCAAGTTTTTTCAAAGAGGCCTTTTTCAATTCTTTCGGTAAATCGATGGCAGCTGTTGCAGCACACGATACAAGATTTTTGGAAGCGCTGGAGTAAAGAATATCTCCATACACTCCAGCAAAGATATAAATGAAATAAAGGAATTTCCAATACTCTCCCAGGTGATTTGGTCATTATTCAAGATGACAAGAGGTCGCCGATGCAGTGGGAGATGGCACGAGAAGAGATAATTCATCCGAGGCCAGATGGAGTGGTGCGAGCTGCATAAAATTGTATTTGTTACCAAACGAATGACATTTTGCTGTGCATTTTCATCTATATATTTAAGTTGTTGACTTGTATTTATCTTAAAACGATATGTTCTGGTGGACGGAATGTTAGTGTGAGAAAATATAATTTGAATCAACGTGGTTGTCCTGGTTTCTCAGGATGACAATTACAATTAATAAAATTCTGTCATCGAGAAAATTGAATTTGTGTCGGAATTCGATGCCGTGATTCTTTTCCCCTGTAAGTAATTATTTACGAAATTAACTTTCTAATAGATTCTATTTTAATCAATTATCTTTATCTTTGTGTCTAATTAAGTCATAAGGTTTAAGATTATTTCCCCTTTTTTTATCTGACCAGAGCTGTCCGGCACATTTTTTAGAACCCAGTAAATCACTGAGCGTTCAATAAGTATATACTAGTGGTTATTAACGCTAACTACTATTAGAAGTAAAATATCCAGACGTTTATTTGGTCGAGAAAGTGATTCGTCGAAAAGGTGATAGAGTCTTGGTGAAGTGATTAACATTTTTCCTGATGTTGGTTATTGATTTTCTACAAGTAAAGAAATTATATTATCCGATCGTTGATCACACTGGGGAATGGAATCTTCTGTGAGTGATGTAAGGAATTTATCCAATCTGTCGTCGTTTTCCGATACTATGCGCTGAATCCTCAAGCTAATGTATTACAATTATCATCCAAAATGTAGGGTCTATCGTCCGACGGTTATAATGCAATACGCTTTAGCACCAGTTCCATAAAACGATGTCAAAAATGTGCAGGGATATTCATCTTTCATCCCGCCAAGTACAGATATACCGAGAGGAATATTATGAATGTTGTCAACGGAGTAGTTCGATGTTTCAAACAACTCTATATTTTGTTTGATATCATCATACACATTTTCTGTGTAGACCTGGAGAATTAGCGAATCGGTATCGGTATACAAGAGTGAAACATTTTGACCATACTTTGTCTTCAGAAAATCATAAAAGAAATCGTAAATCACAGTTTTTGATAAATCTAATACGCTAAAACCTACATACAACGGTTTGGTATATTTAACCTGAACGATTTTCATTTCGATAGCTGCAAGATTTTCGCAACATTTTTTAGAAAATTTCAAATTGGGAAGTTGGGTTTAGCAAAGTTAATATCGACGCGATGTTCTACATTTTCCATGTTTTGAACCCGGTGGTATCAAATTTTCCGGACAAAAAGGAAATGGTTATGTTTATCATGTAAAGTTTCGGATACTCCAAATCTACTTCCAACACATAACCGATTTCTGCATCATCCCCTATATTAACGATATCAAGCTGATTAATCTCCGTTTCCGACAACCATCGAAAGCTTCCTGTAGCCAATTACGTCTCATTGCACGCCCGTACAGGTTTGTAGCATCCAACCAAAGAATATATGAAGATGGTGTTGTCGAATTCCTGGATAAATTTATTGTTGGCAACCGCAACTCGTTTTGACGTCGTAACTCGCGTACGTGCATAATCCTTTGACCTATGCCGGACATTTTATATATTTCACATATAATTAGTCGATTTCGTTAAATGTTTAAATATGTACTTGGTCTCGGTCGGGCCGCGTACCCCCAGACAACTGCCCCCACCCCGCAATGCGGGGGGTACGTTACGCCACTGCATTAGCTGGTGTATACAGAATCCCATGCTCCTGCGGCTCAGTATACATAATCACAACAAAAAGAAGTATCAACACACGTCTTAAGGAACACAAAAGATACTGCTGCCAGCTCCAACTAGAAAAGTCGCCCGTGGTAGAACATGCCATCATGGAAGGAAGTCATAATATCCAATTTGATTTACATCTATAGGAGTTTATATATTATGTAAACATTTTGTCTTTTTTAGAAATAAATGAGGATGAAATTGTTCAAATGATTAAATAATTACTGGATACAAGAATTAGACCTACTGTGCAAGAAGATGGAGGTATGTAAGCTATGTAAAAACTAACTACCGTATTTTTTAGACAATAACATACCTCAAATTTGACATTCCCGTATTTTCGGACGGTACGGTGCACCTCATCTTTATAAGACGATTTTTAGATTTATAATATATTTTCAAATTTTTATTTAAAATTGATTTATTGTTAAAATAATTTATAGTAGCAATATTCAGTTCATTATCGCCATCGGTATTAACACAGGTCTCGTTAATGTCGCCGATCGTATTACTTTCGTCTGAACTATTGTCACTTCCTTTAAGAACTGCATCATCTGCGGTACTACCTGTTGCATTACTTCTCGGCATTTATCAAATGAGTTTATAATTGTCTCTTCTTCCACAGCGTCCCGTGAATTTTCCGCCCAGCTCCAGACTTCTGAAATTATTGGCCTTTTCATGCGCCCTGTTGCTGTAACACCGATTTGGATTTGCAATCCATTTATTCCACTCTTCCCGCATACAATTGTTAAATGGTTTATCGATAGAGACATCCAAAGGTTATAATTGACTTGTGAGGTCTCCAGGAATGACATCTAATTCTGTATTAATTTCTTTTAGAAGCTTCTTGGGTGATTCTATTCTATGCGCTCCGAATTGATTCTACACTAACATCGCAGTTTTTTTTTAAATATTATATTTTGTATCCACCATTTTCTTTTCTCTTGAAGATTAACTTGGGCGGTAGATTTTATCAGTCTGCGTAATAAGCTACAAAAATTCAGTGTAGTGAGTTTTTTCATGACCTGTTATTTTTTTGGGATAGTGGTTTTTATACACATCCATAACCCATGTATTTTCTTATGAAAGGACATTATATTGCTTTATATCTAAGGCACGGAAACAATGATCCTGTACAATCTAAAAGTTCATTAGTTGGTTATCATTTTGCTTAAAAAATTATCACTTTAGTAGAAACAGATATTCCCATGTTTCGAGGGTTTATTACTCAATTTTTAATTTGTACTTCTAACTCTAGCCATTTTTCTAGGTGCGAACAGAATACTTCCTTTTGTTTACATGACGGTTTTAATTGTTCCACTCACAAACCATTTTCTCTGTTAATGGTGCACCAGAATGGCTTTCTGCTGCTCCATATTGTTTTGCATAATTTATCACATTTAATTTATAACTTATGTTATATGAATGTTTTTATTGTTATACACGCATTTGCCTAATATAAGGATATAAATTTTACAGATTTATAAAGATAATTCAAATGAACTGTTAAAAGTGCACACGTTTACGGCACATATTGTAATGATTATTATCGAGTCATAAGATGCACCCCCAATAAGTAAGTGGATTATTCCATGTGAAAAAGTGTATTAAGACCCGAAAATGACGGTACTTAAAAATATGTTGGGTAGCAAATAATATATTAGAAATGTGAATATAAAAAAATACCGATATCTTTTAATTTGTACACTGCATATATTTACGTCTTATCCAAAATATGTTGTATTTTCTTAAACTTTTAATTAATAACTTATATTGAACTTCGGCATAAATATTTTTGTTTAGGACTGCTCTGCTCAGTCCTGCAATATTTCCCTTATTTGAGAGATTGCATGATAATGCACTAAAAGATCGCATCACCTTAACCCTCAAGCCTATCTCCCGAATAAATTACTTAAGTACTATCCTCGGTACTTACTGGGTAGAGTTGGCCCATTTTGAGTTTGCCGCAAAATAACGAAAAATGAACGTGTAAATAAAACTTTTATATTGAAGAAACAAGTTATTTTACATAAGTATAAGTTTGAAAAAAATTATGGTGCACACTTCAGACATATTTCTTGCACATTTGCCGCAATTGTTGAATAGTTTGCGGAACTTTTGGATTCGCGATTCCTTTTTTGGAAAATAGGAAACAAGAATGGTGTTAGACGTAAATCTAAATACCGACGACTGTTGTTCCCTCTTACGACTTGGCAGAAATTTAATCGGTATTTAAAGTTTGTTTTTTTCTTATTGTTCCAACGTATGTCAGGTTCAATTTTCTGCACTGTTCTACTACTTCCAGAGATGTGTATCAATTATATGCAGCGATGTTTCTATTGCTTCCAGCTACTTAGGGAACAAGCCGCAATACTACGTGGTTCGGTAAAGAGAATGCGGATTTATTACATTGCTTCCTTTTCAGTTTTCAGTTTTCATTTCTTTTCAGCACCAGAATATATTTCTGCATTTATCAAGTAATATGTATTGGAATCCGCAAGCATTTGTATCTTCAAACCATATTTTGCTGGTTTACTAGGTACGTACATTTTGAAGCCGCAACGACCTCTCTCATTTCGTCAATCGTTACATATCGTGTAACGATGTATTCTCACTGTATTCACCTAGATTATCTGGAAATCTGTCCAAGTGGGTATGAAGGAAATGTGCCTTCATACTCATGTTGGCCTTCTCCTGGAACTGTCGATGAAAAGTCGCCAATGTTCTGGCTGGTATTGAGGATGACCCATTCCTGACAGTAGTCCTGGAACGTCACAACAGTACACAAGATCTTCCTCTTGAGTGAAATAAACTCTAAACTAAACTAAAAAAAAAATTAGGTAAATTTTTGTCAGCTGTGAACAGAGTTGTGGCCATAAATTGTGCCATGCATGTTTTAAAATTTCCTGTTACTCTTTTCCATGCTTGTGCTATACTCAACATTGCATTTTTAACGTTAAACTGATTCACGTAATCCTTCACACCTTCGCGGTCGTTCACAAAGGTTAACATTTCGTTAAGAAAATCGTTCTTGTAGCGCCATTTCAGCGATCGTAGAACACCCATATCCATGAGTTGCAAAAGAGAGGTGCAGTTCGGTGGTAAATATAAAATGCGTACATTTTCTCATACAAGCAGATCAGCGGAGGGATGGGCAGCATAGTTATCCAGAAGAAGTAATATTCTTGCATCGTCTGAAAGACCGACTGCTCTGCAATAGGCACGTGCTTCCGGTACAAAGTGGTTTTAAAACCAATCTGTTGTAATTCCCTGTGTAATCCAAGCTCTTTTATTCGATTTGTAATGCGCAGGGAACGTTTTAACTTCTTTAAACGCTCCTGGTTTGGCACTTTTACCAATAAGTAGTAGCTTGCACTTGTGCGTGCCGGCAGCATTCGCACAAGCTAACACAGTTGGTCTCTCCTTGGCATCTTTAATGCCCGTGGGCCTATTATCATCTGCCGCCACTAACGTCTTCCTAGGCACATACCGCCAAAATAAAGATGTCTCGTCAGCATTATAAATCTGCTCTGGAGTTAGATTTTGTTCGGAAATTAATTGATTGAAGCTGTCAACAAACTGTTCTGCAGCTTCATGATCCGCTGATGCACGCTCGCCGCATACACGTAGTTGATGAACTCCATGGCGTGTTTTAAATTTCGTCGGCCATCCAATGGAAAATTCACATGAAGCCTTTATATTTAAGTCCTAATGGAAATTCCTGGCTTGTTGCATTAGCGTCGGTCCAGTCGAGGGCACATTTTCACTCCGACGTTGACGAAACCACTCTTCATAATTTTGTTCATGTTTTCATCTCTTCCAGAACTTCCATAAGTTCTTCTTTCCTCCATTTGAAGCGGTGCATCGCTGTCCGCAAAGAATGCCAGAAGCACTTTTTTGATTCTGCAGATCATAGACTGTAGATTTCCCTACGCCACATTCGTCACATAACTTGCGAACTGGGGTCCCACGTTCAATTTTTCTCAAAACCCCTACTTTTTTATTAATGCTGAGACTGTTATGCTTTCCTTTGCAAGTCTTAACAACCGCATTGCTAGATCTCTTTGACATGCTAAGCTTCATATTTATTTAAAAATAAGAAAATGGAGAAACTCGATTGAAACATTTAAAACACTATTACTCTTCGATCATCGGAAAGAAAATGATCACACCCTGGGTTCGGACTTCCAATTGCAATTTCTTGACCAGTTGAGTTCTTATCACGTTTTTGGATACAAAACGAGGCAGTCCGTACACGATATGTCAAAAACTGCAGCCAATTTGAAAGAACCAATGATAGATTTAGATTAACCACCATCGAATTA
>JAWQRL010000014.1:0-13171 GCA_033557495.1 Thyregis relictus | reverse complement strand
CCATGACTGTAACCGTACCGTCACATGCAAAAAAATATTCTTTGTATAGAGTAGCATTCGACAATGCCTACTAGACCGTTTCGGCAACGGCCAACACCGTACCGTGCCATGACCGGACCATCAAAATATTCCCGACGAGAATATTTTGCAGGTGCCGGCTCGCGTTGGTGCCGCGTATGCTCCACGTTATAGCAGCGTATGCCCCGCGTTGTTATCCCGCGTTATGAAACGGGCATAAATCATACTACCTTTATTAGGGGATATTGCTTTTATTATTGGTATTTAAGTATGAATACAATTTATAAGTGATACCCCTAACCTATTATTACTACCCTACCATGTACAAACGTAAACATGATGTAATACTGACACTGAACTAACAAATGTTACAATCAAAATTAACTACATTTTTAATCTGTGTCACTGTCAGATAAGTCGCCCATGGAAATTTCTAACAAAAATGGCAAATTTGAAGCAGAAGAGGACTCATTAATTATGAGATATTGTTTAACATCAGAATGAATTTATCTTTTTTTTAAGTGGATTGTAGTAACCACTTTTTAAGTAGTAACATTCTCATTAGTATTGGTGTTCACCCTAGACGATTTTCGAACGTGACACAAGCGGTGTTTTGTGATTTCTTTATGTCTCGCTCTCAGGGCGTCTTCCGAGAGTTGTCCGATTGGTAAATTCAAGTATTCAACAAAATCGATTCCGTGGATGAGTACCTTATGTATACTACTAGTCATACAGTACCAACTGCATAACCGTCAATACAAAAATTTCGTGTCATGTAATAACATTTTCAACTTATCTACGTCTCTCGTACATCCGTTTGCCAATATTCATAAAATGATAGCAACATTTACGATTAAGTTTCTATCCACTCCGGTAATTCCAGCACTTTCATCTGGATCACTGAAAAATCGTCTAACTGTGTTACCATCATTGGGCGACCCAAACCCGGATTCCGGCTTATCTCCTAACAAACCCATCTTTGATTTAAATTCTAACTGTATGCGTTTCTTGTTCTCGTCAAAAGGCGTTTGTTTTCATCCCCCTTACTTGCCACGTTTTGAATGGAAGACAGTATCTAATATGCAAGAGACAAAAACCTTCAAAAACTTAATCCATCCGTGCAGAATGGACAAGCCGAAACGATAGTGGTCTCTGTTAGCTGGTTTGGAGACCCATTTTTAGGAATTCATCTCATTCGGAGTGGCTCCACAAATAAAACACTTAGAAGCAGCATTTGTGTCCGATAAGATGTTCGCTACACTATCATCTAACATTGTAAAGAGCATTTTAACGTCACGTCTATAGTGTGTCCTATTCTTTCAGCTGCGAATTGTAGTTCATCCGCGCTGTTTATAGCCACTAACTTCTCTACATGATGAATTTTGGTCCTTGTAGACGTCTCAGTAATGACTTGTACAGGTCTTCCCCTTGCTTGTTGACGGTTGCTGATCATCATAAGAAGATGTTGATACTGTTTCTAAGGCAATAATTCTTGTTAATCCACATTTGGTTATACCTGCTAAACACAGCGCGTGTGCTGTTAGCTTCGTTCCACTTTGTCATACAAAAATATTGGAGACATTTTTCTTCATCATCAACAAGATCTATATAATGTTCAATATTCTCCATCGATTTTTCATTTTCTTAGAACATTGTGAATCCAGTAGCGTCTAAGAGTTTTTTTTCCGTTTCTTTCCTCCTCGTCGAAAATAATTGCAATCATTGCCAATTCTCTTATTGATAATTTCCCAATAGCCATAGTTTATGTGGAAGAAAATTGACAACACCTCAGCTCTAAATGGAAACGTTCTCTCGACTAAATGTACAGCAACCGATAGAACGGACACCATACACCAATTGAGCCAACACGTTGTCTAGAGGAATAGAATGCTGCTGATCCGTTGCAGTGGGCAGGGTAGTGTACGGACCGACTTTTTTCGTGTCTGGCACGTTCCTAGCCCGGTCATGGTATGGTACGGTGTAGTGGACAGAGACCTTTAATTGACTTAATCGTGCGTAAATATTTCATTGACAATCACACATTTTTCATCGCATCAATTTATATTCCACCTGACATTTCACATGATGACCTGGATACGATCACTTCCGCGCTTGAAGTTTTGTTTTTGGACAAATTCGTTATTATTGCTGGTGATTTTAATCTCCCGAATTCTAATTCTAATACTCTCTGCCCTAAAGCAACTTGTTTTAAGTACTTTTGTAGTGTGCTCGGCTTGGACAATACAACTAAATTTTAAATTATATACAAAAATTTCTTGATTTGGTGCTATCAAACGCTAATGGAAACATATGTGTTGAATATGCTAAATTTCCTTTTATTGCTGACGATTCATAGCATCCGGAACTGACTATGACGCTGCACCTTTCTATGGAATTGAAACCTGCGCAGTTTTCTTTTGCGCTAATCCTGCGTTACAGTTTTGGAAAGGCTAATTCATAAAATTGTACCGTGATCTTTGCATGGCTGACTGGACTGTTCTTGAACAATGCACAAACGTTGATGGCGCTCTTGGTTGCTTTTACGATCTCTTGTACCGCATATTTGATTTATCAGTTCCAAAGTATTGCTCCAACTTAAGGAGATCGTTTCCGCCATGGTTTACAAGAGAGATTAGAATAAACCTTAAGAATAAAGAACGTTTCAGACGTAGATGGTTGGCAACGGAGAGTATGGCTTCCTTTAATGAGTTTAAACGAACTCGTAACATTGTCAAAGCTCAAATAGCTCAATCTTACAACGCATACTTTATGAACATTCAAGAAAATATTAAGCAAAATCCAGCGGATTTATGGAAATTCATTCACCAGAAGCAGCGTACTACTAAAATTCCAGGAATATTGCACGAGGACTCTTTGAAATTTAAACGACCACGCGATATTGTCGCTGCATTTGCTAACAAATTCAAAAGTTTCTATCTTCCTGAAGATGATTCTGATATTACCGAGGAGTGTAACAATCACTGGCCTGTTGTATGTAGTGTGGTCTCCGACATAGATGTTATACATATTATGGCGTCTTTTTCAAATAAGCTTACTGCAGGTGATGGTTTAATTCCGAGTTTTCTGATAAAGAATGCAAGATTTGTTCTAGTCAGGCCTTTGGCTTTTATTATTAATTTCCCTATAAAGGCCAATACGTTTCCCAGATGTTGGAAGAGGGCTAGAATGACTCCCGTGTTTAAAAAGGGTGATAAGTCCGTTTTGAGCAATTACAGACCAATTGCTATTCTGTCCAATTTTGCAAAAGTTTTTGAGTAGGCAATTTATACTTCTATATATCGCAATGTTCACCCTCTCGTATCCCCGAATCAACATGGCTTTATCTTGGGAGGATCTACATGTACTAATCTTGTCACAATCTCACAATATTTGTCGTAGATACTGGACCGTCACGGACAGGTGGATGTAGTGTACACAGACTTCTCCGGTTCATTCGACACAATCGATCACAAGATCCTGCTTCCGAAATTAGATTCATTTGGGGTTACTGCCAATGTTTTATTGTTGCTGAGATCTTATCTCACCAACAGAATAAACTACGTCTTCTTTAATGGTTTCAGTTCATACGAGTTTGTCGCAACTTCTGGTGTACCGCAGGGATCAAATCTTGGTCCCCTGCTATTTATTATCTTCATTAACGACTTGCTCTCGACGTTAACGTGTCCTGTGTTGGCCTATGCCGATGATCTTAAGATCTACTCATCTATAACCTACCTGCATGGTCCACCATGCAAATATATTACAACAGAACATTGACAGTCTCGTTGCCTGGTGTAACACTTATAAAGCTCGGTCTTAATGTTGAGAAATGCTGTGTGGTTACCTATAGCCGAAGGTCTTCTTTCTCCTGTGTTGTCCTCCTATGATATTGCTAGTCGAGTTTTGCATATCGATGGAACTGTATCGTACTAACTAGTGCTCCTTTACTTACGTAAAACGGAGATCTTAGAAATATCTCCTTTTAAACGTTAATGGCATTAAATGTTGATTGCACAAAAGGAGCAATCTATTGTTATAAAAGGACAATAATTTTTTTTTCTAAAATAAAATAAATTCTTAGAACGCCATTTGAACATAAAAAGAATACTAAATTAAAAAAATTACAATAGTGGCTCAAATAGGCCGCCCTGAACAGTAACCTAATCTCATAGAAATTCCTTCTAACATTAGAAACCATTTCTGGTCTGAGTAGGTTAGCTGTTTCTATTATTTTAGCTCTCAAGGCATCCAGATTTTCTGCTTGCTCATGACTGTAAATGGCTTGCTTCAAGAACACCCACAAAAAACAGTCGTTTGGGGACAAATCTGGAGATTCCCTGGCCATTTAATATCCGCTTTCCAACTCGTAATGTGATTAGGAAATGAATTTGTTAAAAATTCTTCAACTATAGTCACATTATGTGCAGGGCAGCCGTCTTGCTGACACCAAACACCATCCAGGTCTATTCCGGGAATGTTGCGGATAGCAGGAAGTATTTGCATATCTAACAATTCTACGTATTTCCGGGAAATTAAGTTCCCATCAATAAAAAGAGGGGCTATGAAATGGTCGCCAAGAATTCCAGTTCAAACGTTCAGTTTTTACGGATATGGAGTACGGACACTAAAAGTTTTATGCAAATTTTCCCGAGACCAATATCGAACTACTTGATAATTGTATTGTGTGTGCAATGAAAAAGTCGATTCATTGATGAAAACAATATTTTTAATAAAGTTTTCATCTTCATTTGCCTTTTCCTTTACTCGCTCACAAAACTCCATTCTTCGAATTTTATCCTCGGGGAAAATCTGTTGACTTTTACCGACTTTATAGCTCTTGTAGCCATGCTGGTGCAATACTCTCCGTACAGCTTTACTGTCCACTCTCAATTCCCCGCTAATACGTTTAGATGATTTTGTTTTGTCTGCTTCCACAGCAGTACAAATCATTTCGTCCCTTTTTACTTCCTCTTCGACTTTTCCCGGTGAGCGCTCTCTTAAGTGGCATTTGGTAGTAGTTTTGGTAAGTCTGGTAATAGTTTGTCTAGCGGGAGCGGGCCTTCCTGCAAAAGATTCTACTTATAAATCGTGGTAATCGCTTGCAGACCGTAATACCACTTGATAAGTTGCAATTTTTCTTTAGCGGTATACACACCCATTTCTTTTAATCGTGTTCACTAGAAATAGATCTGCTCTGAGTGCTAACCAAGTCAATAAGATCCGTATTGCCGCAATATGATGATAGAGTGGGCGTGGCTAACCTGCGGCATGGTACGAGATAATAGCCTTACCGTGTTAGGCTATTATCTCTCCTCTTCTGGAATGTCGTCATATACTGTGAGATCCCGACCTTCAGACTGTGACCGAACTTCTTGTAAATTCATTTATGATAGCATCATTGGCCAAAGTCTCACATGTTTGGCAATAAAACTTTCTTTAAATGAACTGTTCCTAGTGCATTAGTAACACAACTGTCAGTAATTTTCTCCCATGAATTCTTCACTCAACTGACGACTTCTTGCAGATTAGATTTGACAAAGTTTCCACGCTGATTCCTCTCCATCCTATTTTCAAGATATTCATTCACTTCCATAAGCAAATAATGCTTAAATAACTTGTTTATGGCCAGATCTATTGTTTGCAAATAAGAAGTCATTCCCACCGAAATCACTATTTGGTCAATTCTTCTTGCAGCTAGGAAGGTTTTCATATCTTTGGCACGATGAGTGCTGGCCGAATGCCAAACTACAGTACCTCTTTGAGATCCTGGGCAAATAATTGGCAAATTGGAATTCACCCATATTCTTATAACAGCTTGTGTGCACCAAGCTTTTTCCGCTTCAAGAACATAAATGCCTGAAATTCGTTCTATTTCCTCTTTCTTGCCTTTTGTGATGATTAGTGGTGGGACTTTTGTTCCATCAAGACGGATCGCTAAAATGCAAGTAACTCTTGCAGTTTCGTAACTCGTTGAGGCAACGTAGATTGGTGAGGCACCTTTCCGTTCAACTATCGTTTTAGAAGTTTGGCCCATAAATACTGTCTCATCCATAGCAATCGTATTGGAAAGAGGGTATTTAGAAAAGTCGACGCCATCAACAAAGGATTTAAATGCGAGTGCTCGTTTAATCCCTTCAACATCTTCCAGCTTGAACATTTTTGTCGCTCATCTTAGAGAGAGCTTATAACGTTGAAAGAAGTAATCCAACCAGTGGTTTGATGTTTTGAATATTTCTGAAGATATATCCAAATGCAGCGCAAATATCTTAAAACAAATGTTTTATTGTTATTTTTTTATTAATTATTAATATTCGGACTTACGAGAACGAAGCATCAAAAAGAAGTTAATAAGGTCAAGTTACACCTCGCACCTATAGTGTGTACGACAATAAACAATTCAGTGTAAGAAAGGAGGCACCACCGCTCAGAACTAAATGCAGCTGCGCCATACGCGTTTCGTTTTGGTTGGTTCATTTTTCACTAGGTCTTATTTTCCGGGTAGGGCTTATGTTAATAACATCCTTAAACATCATGGTGCTTATTTTCAGGACCAGTCTTATATTCAGTGAAACATGGTACCAACACATATTATTTTTATTTTAAGTAATAATTAACTTAAAAAATTATACTTAAGTCAAGAGTCAAAAAGTATGAGTAAATATTTAAATTTTGCAGAAATTTGGAAAAATGTGAAGAAAAAATTGTAATCACAGAAAGAGACATTGCCGATTTTGAACATCGATTGCGAGCTATGAAAACAGAACGCGATGAAATAGACACTGATGGTGCGAAAATGACGCAAGCTATTGAATAATTTACTGAGCAAATTGCTAATTTACAGGAACAACTAAAAGGTAAGTAAATGTACTTTTTAAATGAGTATTTCCAAAATTAAATTAATGATAGAAGTTAGTGGCAGATATACGATTTGCGAGGCCCTAGGCAAACATTCTAGAGAGACCTGATCTTATGTAAAAAAACTGCGTCTTCAATTAAAGGCAATGTTCATATCGGTATGGTTTGAATGAATATACAATAGAATAATTATGTTATTCTACAATACAGTTATAACTTAACGGTATAGAAAACTAAGAATTTTACCTGAAATTTACAAAACTTTTCTATTTTTAGCAGCGCTAAAATAACCAATAATTGTGGAAAAGTCTCATTTTTAAGCAATGTCTCTTTCATTTCACAATATTGCTAATGAAGACAACCTTTCTTGACACATGGTGGATCGCAAATATGTCTTTATTAACTTTAACTTTGAGTTTAACTTTAACTTTTAACGATCGTTCAGTACTAGCTACAGATATTGGAATATTCAAAATAATTCTTATAATCACGTAGATGTTTGGATAAACATTATCAATACTGTTCTCAATCATGTACTTTAAATCGCTCCTAACTTTTAAGTCTTTAGGTATAATTCTTTTAAATATTTTCAGTTCTTGGTAAAGTATATCACAGTACGATTTTCTCTCAATTCGCACAGTGAGAAGTTCTTGAAGTTGCTGGCAACTATGGAGAATTTCTTCATCAGGGTTTTCCTTTAACCGACTTATATCATGAATAAACCCGAAATTTTGCTCATATTTCTTCAGTTCTGAAAACCTTGAAGTACAGCCCTATACAATTATGTTAACAATCATCTAAAAATACTCCGCTTTGAACACATCTTCTAGACATATCTTCACTCCCGCCATCTGATGTTTCATACTCAAAAAGTGTTCTGCTCTTCCTCCTCCGAATTTTCTTAAAACTTTTTACAACCTTAAGCAATTCTAAAGCAATTGCATATGCTGTGATATTTGCTGACACCATTTCACTTTCTGTACTCTTTGTACATCTCCATGTTTTCTCTTTGCCATAGCTTAGGTTAGGTTAGGTTCTAAAGTGAGTGGGCTTGCTCAGGCCTCCATTGCGACCAAAGGTCTATTGTGGCTCACACCTAAATCATAGCTCACCCTCCAAACCTGCTCTTCGAAGGAAGGCAATAATTTTCAAAGGTGATACCTTACCAAGCTCAGTCAGGTCCAGTTGCACTCTCCCACACACCTCGAACCTGGTACGTCCCAATGCTGGGCAGACATAGAGCACATGTCCTGTGTCCTCTTCGTCTTCCGTGCAAAGACGGCACTCGACATCGGATATCCAATCCCATTCTCTTCAAGTACCTCCCAGGATAGAGAGCCCGCTGTTTCGTTTCCTTTGAATTCCGCATGCCCCGGGATCCAAATTAGTTGTACCAAATTCGATTCACCGAGGCATGCCAGGGTCTGTTCCACACCAATTTGGATTTAAATTAGGAGGAACCAAGCGCTTTAATGCCGCTTGGGTATCAGAGAATATTTTATTGTCCTGCTTGCCAGTGTCGGACCACCCTGGCGCACAGTTCAATGGCAAGTATCTGTCTGAAATACGGTGGTGGTGCAGCCAAGACTGGGTTGTGAGCTCGGGAGCTGATTAACCCGCTCCCTTCCTCGATACCTCAGCACTCTGGGCCAGATCTTTAATCAGGGCGGTGTTATATGCGACCCCGCTTTGAGCAACTGGCCCAGCGTCTTCATGGCTGCGCCTGGTAACCTTTTCAGCTTCAGAGGCAGGTCTGCCAAATATGTGGCAGTTGCCATAGCTTACTCACAAAGTTAATTTTAACTAGTATATATCACACCAGCCAACTACTGAAACGATGAATTCATATTATAAAATTTCATTCTTAGTGAAGCAGACTCACTCTCAGTTTTTTAATCAGAGCTTATGCTCGATAGCTCTTAGACATTTTAAAGTAATATTTACTCTTCTTTTTATGATACTCCATCTCTGTGGAGATGCTGAAAACAAGGTATACAGCCTTTTTAAAATTTCAAAAAACATTAGCCCATTGATCCATTATCATAACCTTGGCCACGACTGTTTTTTTATGTCAAGACCAACTGACTCTAACTTTGTGAGAACACATTTAGTTAGTTCTTCTCCTGTAGTTTGTTCAACTGGCAAAAATGCTACAAAACGCTCTTCAATGCTGCCAGACTTCACATCAACATATCTTAGCACTAAAGTCATCTGTTCTATATGACTCACATCCCGAGTACAATCCAATATTATCAAATATTTTGCGTCAAGAACCTTTCCTATAATCTCAGATTTGACTGATTGGGCCATTAGTTGAATCAGCTCATTTTTTCCTAAATAGTTACCTTCTTCAATTCGCTGTTAGTGTTAGCTCATTATTGGATCAAACTTTGCCAATAACTTTACAATCCCTATGAAGTTGCCACTGTTCTCATTTCCTAAACTTTCTCTATGACCTATAAATGCAAAGTTCTGTGTTGCTAAATATTCAATTATAGCTAGTATTCTTTCTAAAATATTTAGCCATCAAAATATTTTTGTTTTAGAAGTTTTTGTCAGTAATAATTTCGCTTGAAAAACAAACACCAATGTTTTATTTTCGTTTACCTGCCGATTCTGTGACGGCCTAAATGCATGGGGTGGCATGACGGCCTTAGGGGTAAGGCCACCATGCAACTTTAATCCTCCGTCAGTCACATTCGCTTCGGTGAGTCGCATTCTTACCTCATGAGTCTGGCCAGACCCAATATACAAAGATATATAGATATTTTATATTGTTTTTCTATTGTTATTCGATTAATTTTATAATGAAATACGAGTCGAATCGACACGAATATTTTTATTGAGTCTCTGAAACGCAACAAAAACAAATATAATCCGCTTTTGAGTGCTGTTAACATACTGGTCTTTCATAATCTGAAATGAAAGAACGAAGTGAAGTGGAAATAAAATCGCAAGAAATGGAAGTGAAATGAAAACGAACGGCAAATGTAATTTCAATCTTGAATACTTCGGAAAATCAATAAATGATTTTCCGAAAAACGATTCAATTGCTGAACGTGTACTGAATTGTTTGGTGGTATGAGTGTTGGTCATTCGCCGTTCGATGTTTAGTAGAACCAATGTGTTAGATAAGGTGCACAGGAAATTTCATCTAGCATCAGATCTTTTGTTGCCATCGACTTCTTTACAAATGCAAAATGCACTCAATGCCATAACATCCAACATGTTGCAGAAAAAAGCAAAAGTCCATCGTTTCGTTCCTCGTTTTGATGTGAAATGAGTAACCATTTGATCCATACAATCGACGCCGGCTTTATTTTCATTATAAAATAAAATTGCTTCGGGTTTCACAGCTTCACCTTGACAATATTTTGTATAGTGTACGGTGGAAAGTAAGTTTACACACTTGTGCTTTTTTGGCACATAGCTGCAAAGTGAAACCAAATTATCATGAAATCCAAAACAAGATGAAGGAGCAGGACGAGAGGAATTCTTTCTCATTTCGTCCGGGATATACCGTTTAGTGAATCGAATAGTGCCAACGAATGCGATACCGAGTTTTGCTAGTCGCTTAGTCCCTTCTAATGTTGTGAAAAAATTGTTAGCGATAATTGTACGGCCGCTGTTAGTGTACGGTTTGGCGAACTGTAACATAACATTTTCGCCTTGATTCACTTCACGCTCAGCTCCCGCTTCTCGATCCGTGTATAATTGTCCTTGCAATGGATATTTTGTTTTTGAATCGCAAGCCCACCAAATTTTGATACCATATTTCGCTGGTTTAGATCGTATATATTGAGTAAATTTGGTTTTGCCACGATATGGAAGAAGCTGTTCATCAATTGTAATATTCGCATGCAGGCTATAATTCTTGGCGAGATTTTCATTCAAATAATTCCATATGCCACGAATTGAATCGTTTATGAGATATAGCTGCTCTGAATAGGGGTAGAGCATCTGTAAGACACAAAACTTCAGACTTTTGCATGTTATTATGTGAAACACCGGCTGCCAAAAGTATTGCAATAAATGCATCTAATTCACTTTCATTTACATTCTTCCAAACTTTTTGTTTTTTACCAGGATTAGCCACATTCCATTTTTGAACTGAATCTTTTCCATAACGATTCGTTTCGGTGATAAAAATGAGCACAATGTTTGGTGTGAAAACTTTCTTGAATACCTCAATTGGAATAGAATTTTGTTCCTTGGATCCAGCTTGAAAACGCATAACATTGTGTTGACGCACAGGAACAGCAGCATTTGGTACACTTCTATTCCATTGTGTACCGTCTTTACCATAGAAACAATCTTCAGCGGCCATTTGTTGTTGATTTTCAGACTGCATTTCCTCTTCGTCGTCATCACTATCAAATATTTCATTTGATCGGATGACCATATCGTTTTCAATATCTGAAGGTACACGAAATTTCAAGTCGCCAGCTCAGCTAGAAATATATTTAAATTATGATTACAATCGAAAAAGGTCTGGCAGACCCATGTGCCAAACGGACGGAGGGTTAATTAATTGTGGTGTTTTCGAGGCAACTGCGTCGCTGAATTTCGCACTACTGATTATTTCTTTTTGTATTAACTTCACATTCGATTAACGAACATTTGTTTTATGCAAATATTTTTCATAACTGTTTTCATTTTTAGTTATTCATAGCTACCTTCAAACGTTCAAGCATGTGTATTACATCTTCGATGTTATCCTTTATAATAACGATGTCATTGACATTATTACTTAATCATTGGCATTTATTACTTTTCGATTCAATTCCAAGTTTGTTAAATCATATGTAGTAATGATGAACAGGTTTTGCTAACTGATATATAATTACAATATTACTTAATAACATTGTAATTATATATTTCATAGGACACGTTTTAATAATTTTGACCAATCAACTGCAAAGTTCAAAGGGTCTGATATATGTTTTTGCCCCGCAATTAAATTTCTTATTAAAGTCATCCTTAAACTTTTATTAATAGTACTATATTATAATTATTTATAAATTAATTGCTGTTATTCTTACTATTAAATGTTACACATAATACATCTTACCTTTTTAATGTAAGCTAGCTATTCGAAACATTCTTTTCGGGTATGTGCAACTTCCCTGAGAATTACTGTCCAACTTTAGTATTAGCTGCTATTAACCTAAACTAACTAGTAAGAAAGTTTTTCGAGAACTCCTATCCAGGGAAACTTAGCAGAAGTTTAATTCTACAGTAATACCGTATCGAACAAAGTTTATCTGATTTTCACAAATGTTCTATTCTAATTAGCATACATTTGGTCGACACGCAAGTGCCCCATTTCTACGTTCAATTATCGCAAATTAACAAATCCAATTTCCTAGAAACGCCTTCGAGTAATTAACTGCCTACTAGATTTTAAAGGTACTCCTTGCCCTTGGGTTTTGATACATACTTTATTCTTTTGTGTATGTAAAAAGGCAAGGCGTCAATATTAGCTTCTTACAAAGTTTAGTAGGCAATATATTCAGAGCTTTCATTTGCATGTGATGTCTTGATATATATGTCTATTTCGACGATGAAGGGTAAAAAGGTATTGGGAAAAAGGGAAATAGAATGCTGAATTGGGTATACTTTGATTTATGGTAATAAATAATTTCCGCCAAGATATTACTGTATCTGGAAAGGTTCCTTTTTATTCATAGAGGAGTATGACTAAAGAATAACATTAAAAATTGTATTTAAACAAAAAATTAGAATTATAATCAGATAGTTTTTCAGCAACGAGAATAAGCGATAGATAACCGGAGGATGCTAGGTCCGGTGTATAAGAAGGATAGAGTAAAACGTCCCAGCCAAGACTTAACTTTTTTTTCTTAAGAATATTAATGACGTACGGGGTTTGCGTTGTCGTGGTGAACGACGACGACTCTTTTACGATTCGCCAATTCTGGATATTTGACCTTCTCCTTAAAGCAGAATGGGCGTTTATTACCGTACAAAAATAAACGAGCAAAGTAAATTTGCAAAAATTGTCAGGCACATGACGCAAGAGTCATTTTTAGGGTTACGAAAATTTCGCATAAAAAATATCGAAATTTCGCAAGAAAAGAAATAAAATATATAAAATTTCGCATTTATTGGCAAAAAAAAACAATTTTCCTTAGTTCGATAGGTACGTATCAAAAAATTCTTAGTTAAAAGCTAACATTGTAGTAGTCTCCACATTGCCGTCCTTAAGTCTGTGCCTTCTGTCATGAATTACTATGTTGTATATACTGACATATCTTTCAGCATCTACGCTGTTAACAGG
>JAWQRL010000013.1:0-13774 GCA_033557495.1 Thyregis relictus | reverse complement strand
CTAATTCCATCTAGTAACTTTTCTTCCCAGTTATTTTTCCGAGATTGCTTGTACGCGTACATCCAAACATGCATGTTGCGCACAATGTTCTTGTCCTCACGTATTGACACCCTCTTCATGACCAAAAAACGATGAATCTTTCAGAAAAGCTTGCAAATCTAGTTGCAGTAAAATTCTGTCCATACCAAACATCATTAACTCCCTCATAACATGCGACTGTTCCGAAGGTTCGGTACCATTTAGCAGGGATTGAAGATTTACTTTTACATCCCCATTCATAACGGATAACGTTTCTATTATACCGTCGTAGTATTGTTTAAAGTTCAACTTTTTCAATAAATCAATTTTAGAGGTTACCAATTGATTAAGTTTCCATACTTCGTGCATGGAATCATACGCCAAATATACGCTTTCAGATCCTCGTTCCATTTTCAATACTTTCCTCGAATTATCTATCCATTTATTTGAAAAAGTTACCCCACATAAAATAATATGAGATGGTGTCGCCATATGTCCCGCAAAGCTTCTCATTAATGTTGACTTGTAACACATCATATTTTTCCAACCTGCCTCATTAAACGAAATACACTGTCCTTTACCCAGTATTCTGATTACTGGGTAAAACTGATCTTCGGAGCACAGCCCAATTGATATCCATTTGGTATGACTTCTGTTGAGATAATAGATTGTCTCGGCATAGAGTGGTGTCAGACTAGTTGCTTTTCCTACCAAACTATCACCATTTTCGACAACAGGTGGTAACACATTGGTAACGTTGGATAATTCAGTGTTTGCAAAATTTAAATCATTGCTTTCAAATTGTTGTGTTGTATCATAAAAGAATGGTTGCGCACATGCCATAGATGCATTGTAATCAGTAGCAATTGTTGGAGCTTCCATCAATGTTTGGGAATCCACCACACTCAATAATGAATCCTTCGTTTCAACTTTTTCAAGTTTAGTATATTTCTTTGCATTACTTTTCTTCGGAGTGCATCTATTATATGGTTGCGGTCTGGAAGACATTGTAACTGGAAGGTTGTTGTACGATTCTTCTCTTGACTAGAAGTTACTCAAATGATGTGGCAATATACACTTGTTGTCAGGATAACTATCTTATTAAACTCCGCGGTGAGAATAAAATTTGTAACTCTTTTATAAATACGATTAAAATTGATAACACTTTTATAAATACTGGGAGGGGATTTTGTAATAGCTCTTATAAGTAAATAAACAAATAAATTGCGCGAACACTAAACACTAATGCAGTTATGTTCCTACACACCTTATATATAAAACAAACGAGAATAAGTGGAGATGTGCACCACACCCGTGGAGAGTGGGGGGAGTGTTGGAACATCCTCAGGTCAAGGTTATTAAATCACCGATCAAGGTCATCGAACCAATATGGGACCACCATTCTCAAGGTCAAGGTCCATTCCAAGGCCAAGGTTAACATCAAGGTCAAGTTCAAGGTTCATAACAATTTCAAGGTGAGGTGGTGGAAACTCGGATAATCCTTGACCTTGACATTGAAATAGTTTGAGTTCTTTACAATATAACAACATCCTATAATCTAATGCTGTCAGTGAAGCGTCATTCTTTGTAGGGTTAACACCGATGCTTATTTCCAATGGTGGGGGGATATATAATAACACAATATAATCTAATACTGTCAGTATCCCTTCGTTCTTTGCAGGGTAAACATCTACACTGCATAAGGTAAAAATCTTCATAGGATAACCCGTCAAGGCCAAGGTCACGTTCACTCAGGTGAACTGACCTTAAGATAATTCCAGAACATCCTCCCAGAACAAGGTCAAGGTCACGTTCGCTCAGGTGAACTGACCTTGACCTTAAACCAATTCCAGAACCTCCTACTAGAACAAGGTCACGGTCAAGGTCAAGGTCACTCAGGTGAACCTACCTTGACCTTGTTCGAGGAGGAGGTTCTGGAATTGGCTTAAACCCACTACTGACGTGGTTCTCAACTAACTCTAGAAAATAAGGTTCTACTCTACAAAGCCATTCTTAAACAAGTATGGACGTATGGAGTCCAACTGTGGGGTACTGCCAGCAACAATAACATTGAAATTTTACAGAGATTTCAAAATAAAGTATTACGCTGTATAGTTGATGCGCCCTACTATGTGCCCAATTCGGTCACTAACTGGGACATTTCGGTTACTCCCGTAAAGGAAGTGATTGTTCAGTTCTATCAATTAACATCTAAGACCGAAATGGTTAAGTTTTGAATAATTGGATGAACATTAAAATTTTAAAAAAATAACTCCTTTTTCTAACTACGTTTTAAGATATAGATTATTTTGTATATAGATTATTTTTTGTTCCACAATTTCTATATTGAGATGATTTCCAAAAGAATCAAATCTTTTACTAAGCATTTCAAAATATTAATAAATCAATTAAATCGACATGTTTTTAAACATTACATTCTTTGCCGTGATCTACAAAGAGAATTTGGCAAGATGGATAAACATGAAAAATATCCTTTTCCAAATGATTTTTTTATTAATATTAATTTTCTACTAAATGAGTCCACATGACGAACAAACTGCGATATGGTTTGATTAGCCTGCAATGAAGGCGATTTCACAAAGAAAATCTAAATCTTCGAAGAAAGATTTAAAAAAGATTATCAACCTCTTTTAAATTTAAAAGAGATTGATAACCGCACATTTTGTCCGTCAACCTAACATATGTAATATAACAGAAAATAGTAAGAAAGTGATAGACGGTGTGAATAACACGACTCGTTATAATTTATACATGCATGTCTTTATTTTGTTTTTTAACGGTTCGTCAAACCGTCACTTGTCGTGACGTTACACTTTCGTGGCGGATGGCGCGAAGTCAATGACTAGTAAAAAAACGTTTCTTCGGCCAAATAAAGCAGAGAAATTTTAAATTCCACCTTATTCATTGTATAATTCATCAAGAAGCTTTATTTGGGAAAACAATTAAATTATGTAACGCAGAGAGGATTATGACAAAAAATATTAATACAATAAAAGACAATCACATATTTTTAAATCATAGGAAGTTGCAATCCTTTCTCGAAGAACATAATGTAGTTTATACAGATTATGTATTCCGAAGTTCGGTGACTTAGTGCAGGGAAATGTTTAGAAAGATTCTTTGCGATAAGACAAGAGATCTCCCTTTTCTTGCAAGAAATGCACCCATAAATCATGATGATTTTAAATCTTTCTTCGAAGATTTGGATTTTCTTTGTGAAATCGCTTTCATTACAGATCTAATTTCTCATTTAAATTTGAAGCTGCAAAAGGCTAACCAAACCACATATCAGTTGGTTAGTCATGTCGACTCATTCCATAGAAAATTAATATTAATAAAAAATCATTTAAAAAAGGATATTTTTCATTTTTACCCATCTTGCCCATTCTATTTGAAGAACACGGCCAAGAATGTAATTTTCAAAATCATATCGATTTAATTAATTTATTAATAACCCAATTATAGAACCCAAATATAGCTTAGAAAAGATTTGATACTTTTTGAAAATCCTATCAATGTATCAGCGCTTTGGCCTCACGATAATCGATTGTGAAGTTCTCACGGGAAGATGGAATAAATGAAATTAAGGATTTGTACAAATCGATGACCAATCCAATATCTGCGTCTTCCTGTTGTAGTCTTTTACTTACTAAATTTATACGATTCAGAATACTACTCCATAAAACAGTCATAAACGCAGTTTCAACTCTCGTCAATCTCTTGATTAATCCTGCTGTTCTGCTTTCGTTATCGCCTTCTCTTTACTGCCATTTGAGATTGATGTGAGAATATCGTGAATATCTTTCCAAGACTTCAATAAACCCTTGCAGGCATCATTTCTGCATGGCCATCTTGTGGACGACATACTCTTTGGGTGTTATTTGTGTATTGCTCTTCTTCAGTTTCTCCCAACGCCACGTGGATGCCGAAAAGAAATTGTAGATTTCTTGTAGAAATGTAAAATAACTAGTAGATTCATTACAACTACTAGCCGCCGAAGTTCCAACTAGATTAAGAGGATGTGCCGAACAAGGTATAAATTCGGCAAATTTGTTTGCATTCTTAATTCTTGCTTGAAGACCAGCATAAGCTCCTGACATATTCGCATCATCATCATCATACGACTGGCCTCTATAATCATCTAGATTAATTCCAAGAGATGTCAAGGTGTTAGTTACAGCAGTATACGATTCCTCGAATTTATGTCCAGTATTTGGTACGAATGTTAGGAAACACTCTGTCGGTGTTCCACATACTTGGACATATCTCATGACAAACGATAACTGATCTACATGTGAGATGTCATTTGTTGAATCCACAATTATGGAGACATATTTAGCTGTCTTTAGATTGGCAGATATAAGTTCTCTGCACTTCTGTCCCATTATATGTACTACTTCTTCGTATGTCGTAGACGAAAGATAATTTATTTGACCGCTACCTGGTCTCCCATAGTTCTTTAGATATTCCTTCAAGAATTGATGAAATTCGGCCAATAGTTCCACTGCCATTAAAAACATTCCATCAATTGAAATGATCCAAGAACTTCATCAGTCCAATAATGGTTTTCTTGAGCAATCTCTGCATTTAGTATATTGCTTAAACTCTTATTAGAAACCCTTATCCTGAGAGCAACCACAGAATTTTTGTGATTTACAAATCTTTCGTATCGATCTTACGCATTGTTTCATATTTTCCCAATCATTGAATCATTTATCTATGCAAAAAGACGTACCTGCATTGGATAATAAATGACAAGAACCACAATAAATACTACCATTTGTTTCAGAATAGATAATACATTGTCGGTTTGATACTTCGCCGTTCTGAAGCTCTCTTTTAAAGCTTGTTGAACTCAAAAGACGTGTTTGATCTTTGTAGATTCGTCTTGAATTCTGAATATCAGAATCTGCATTTTGAGAATACTTTTGGGAACACTTGCTTTGGTAGTAAACTGTTTGACAGTACGGAGAAACGAAGTGCGTGATCACGGCCTGTCCGGAAAACGCTGAGCATAAAAGTTGACGGCATTATCAAGATTCCTGCCAGATTCTCTATAAACAACAACCATTTCAATTTCCTCTTGTAAGGTTAACACATCCATTGTGTCGTGTCACATTGTTTAACAAAGTAAAACCGTAACATCATTGAATAGCTCGTCAAAAAATACTAAATAAACACGTGTTTCTCTGTTTCTTTATTCTTTTGATTTCTGTTTCATCTCTTGCAATTACAGCCCATCCGTCGCGAATCGAAAAAAAAGTTTTGAACAAATTGTACGTAGCTTTTGACAAATGTGAAGCGTGTGCAAACGTTGAACAAAGCTGTTATATGTACAAACACTTATTGTAAAACCATAAGACAAATAAAGCATTACGTAGAACTACAAACGATTATGTTGAGTATCTTAACAAAAGCGTTGATGAGATATTGACACTGAACAAAAGCGGGATTATCAGCCGAATCAACCACAAAATGACAAACATAAAATTACTATACGTTGCTGGTACAGCAGTCTACGTCCATTCCAAGTTTCGACATTTTTGAGTGATTACTTTGCGAGAAAAAAATTGGTAAAGCTGAGCATTGGCTCGAGAATTGCCAAAAAACGGGTACTTTTTTGCTTTTATCAGGAGCTGCAGGTAAACCGTGCATAAGAAAAAAGTTAGTTTTTTGTATGAGATTAAGAATTAAATGTGGAATTAAATTGTCTAGTTCAATTTTTTCGGTAGAGTAGTTTCAAAAACATAATCTTTCAAACACAGGGCTCAGTTATTCTGAATCCGATAATAGCCTAGTAGATTACCGGCAACAGTATCTTTTCTTAATAAAATTTCACACAGGTGTTTTTTAAATAACGTAAATTACTCACACCTTGCATGACTTTTGTCTATACTGTGTAATTTAATATATTCAAGGAGACCTTAATATTGTAGATTGTCAGAATTTGTACCTACCCTGGGTATAGTCCTCTAATTGTCTCTGCAGTTAATAGTTGATATGATCGATTTACGTCAATCTGTACATCCAGTATGGTACGATTTATTTTTTAGGATACACCATCTAGTAACGTTCCATCATTTTGCAAACATATCATTTGTGCCTCTCTTCTATGGTAATATTCACCAAAATCTAGACCGTGTTCCTTGAAAATCGGCATACTTAAAAATTACTCTTGCAGTAGACGATCGTCCAGTCTTGCATAACAATATTTGTTATACCAGGCCAAAGGAACATTAGTTTGGTGTTGAGCACATCCTCCCTGCAAATATTACAAACAATTATTTTAGAGCACCGCTTCAAGTAAAGAACTAATCGTTGGCGTGTTTTATTATTATAAAATATATCTTTGGTACTAGATTGCTGATATCTTATATCGTAAATTCCAAACAATTAAAAAAGTTAAATGTGCCAGAGTAACATGTGATAATATTTTCAATTTATACAATTATCACCAATAATAATAATTTAACAATAATTTAAGTAACAAACTTCTCATGGAAAGTACAAGAAATTATATCAAGCTGCTTAACATGTACGTAAATCAATTACACAAGTATACGGTGGGTCATCTTTTAGTTGAATTTTGAATGACATGTTTTTAATCACGTTTTCCATTTTGGCGTCAAAATTTGATAACAATAATTAGGTTAGAAGCTTCCGCTGATAGAAAATGCATCGCTTTACTGTAGAACAACGTTTTGAAATACTGAAAACTTATTTTGAAAATGGGTCTAACTTGTCTGAAATAGCACGCATATTTGTGATAATTAAATCTGTTTTTAGGAACAACCCGCCCTTAAAGGTATTAATTGATTAATTACGAGCGAAAGAGAAGGAGGAAAAAGTCTCACATGGGGTCGACTTTTTCCTCCTTGTCTTTCGCTCGTAATACATATATATGCATATATAGGTGTTTTTTTGGTTGATGGGTAGATTGAGTAAGAAGCACCTCGATATTTACAAATGGCTTCTTTTTCCATATTTGTAAGGGTGTGGTCTTTCTTTGTGCCTTTCTCTTCATTAATGCTTCCTGTAGAAGGCATAATAGAAATTATGGTATTCTTCATTGCTATTCTATATATAATATAAGAATTAACTACTTAACAATTCAGGAAATTGAAAACAAAAATCTGCGCTAAAAACTATTTCTCTCACGATTTATTTCGTACATAGATTTCAGCTTGTAGTTACATCTTTTGTTAAAAGATGACATTGCTCGCCCAATTATTAATTATTTTGGAACAAACGAAAAAGTATTATAATGATATGAATTAGTGGGTTAAATTTTGAACTAGCATGACACAAAATGAGCAAATTTGAAGGTGGTTTAAATTTTGAACTTTGCGCCGAAGAGTTAAGCAGTTTATTTCAAATTTGAGAAAACGTGTTTCTTCTAATTCCTTGAAAATATGACCTCCAATTGGTTTTGCTATACCCTGTCCAATTTTACCCACCAAGTCAAAAAGTATGGACCCAGGTATAGGGCCGGGGCAGTTATTAAATATCGTATTTTTATTTTATCTATTTCTAGCTACGTCAAATTTATTATTTCTATTCACTTGTTTACTGAATTCTATTTCATCTTCTATCCTGTGATTTAGAGTGATCATGTGTGCAGTTACGCTAGATTTCTCTGGTCTATTATATTTAAAATGAGCCAAGTGCTCTTTATACCTGATTTTAAAGTAACTGTCCTATGTAACTTTTATCGCAATTTATACAACTGATTTTATAAATCCCCGATTTTTCTATTAAATCTATTTTGCTTTTAGGATTACCTAACCGACTTTTAACTTATCAGCTAATCATTTAGTAGTTTTATCATAGGGGAGTTTAAGAAAGTGCTTAGCTTCCTCGTTAATCGATGTTCCTAGCGTATGACTTTCAACACAAAATGGAGTTAATAAAAGTTGTGAGGTGGGTGTTCTACAATACTTTATTTTGTATACAGATGTATAAACTGCAACTAATCCAAAATTTGGAAGTCTGGAATTCGGTATCGCCGTCGCAAACGTTGCTTATTGGTGGAGTAGTTTATGTTATTTTTAATAAAAGTTTGTTTTAATTCCTTGATCAACTCCTGTGAGCTGCATCTACGTCAGTGACTCCCGGAAGTTCGGTCGACCTGTTACAATACATATTTTTTCACTGCATCCTAATATGAATTACGAATGCAAAATTAAACGTGCTGTCGACATGCGCCGTTACTTTTTCATTTTACTGTCTTATACATTTTATTGTGATATAATTATCTGTTTTTGAAAAATCAATTTCGAGTGCAATTGTTACATTATTTGTTGCTAGTGCTATTTCCATTTATTTGATAAAGATTATTCGTATGCATCCACTAGATGTAAAATTACAAACAATACGAATTCAATAATCGGATGATTCCGAGCATTTCAATAATCGGACTACCGGAATTTTCAATTGAATTATCCCATCACTAGTTTAATTCTTTTTATTATGGGTAATCATGAACTTTCACAACATTTTTAACGTGGTGTGATCCGCTCACCTTCTTTTAACCCTTTCGTCCCAAAAGGAAAATGTTCTGTGCAGTAGTCCGAGAGGTATATTATTATCGGCTGTTTTATATAAATCTCAATTCTAATGGTCATTTATGACAACTTGATAAAACAGTGAGGTTCTTCCTAGTCATGGATTAATATTTGTATTCGGGAACGAAAGGATTCAATAACATTTTAAAAAACGAGGGGATTGATAATTACATAACCTTCAATATTTTCAGAATATCCCAGAATAATTAATGACCAAAACCAAAAATGTACAAGTAAATTCTTACTAAGATCTTGGTTAATACTTACAGTAAAAGTACCGAATAACCACATAAGAAGTCAACAAAGGAAAAAAGGGACTGGGCAACTTCGAATGACTAAACTATGAAATACACAACATTCAAAATGGATTCGCGATATTTCCCGAAACGAGAAATAAATTAGGCAAAACAATTATTCCAGAATCCCTTGTCGAAGTAAAGAATAATGAAACTAAAATTTTAGCCAGTAATTGCGGTCAATTACCCCTGTACGTTAACCACTTGAATTACAAGCGGTTAACGATTTTCAAACAGAAATAAATATAGGCTATAACATGATTGAAAGAAAAACTTTGGATAAATTACAATCAGAAAATATTTATAAAAATCTAAATGCAGATCATTTAAATTTAGAAGAACAAAAAGCCCTTCAGGCATTACTTATCAAATACAAACATCTCTTTCACGTGGACGAACAAAAATTGACATTCACCCACAAAATCAAACACGCTTTGAATATGAAAAATCAATCCCCTGTCTATGTAAAAAACTATCGACAACCGTTAGAAATAAAAAAAAGAAATTAAGAAACAGACCCTAGAGTTATTACGTCAAGATATTGTCAAAGAGAGCGTACCCCCTTGGAACGCCCCAGTACACATTGTAACAACCCAAAAAGACGGAAAAGTGAAAAATAGAATGGTCGTTGATTTTCGTCGTCTTAACGAACAATTAATTGAAGACGAGTACCCAATTCCAAATATATCTGACATATTGGACAAATTAGGAAGAGCAAAATACTTTACTTCACTCGATCTCGTCGCATGCTATCATCAAATTGAAATGGTAGAAGAAGACATGGCTAAAACAGCTTTTAGCACCGAACAAGGACACTTTGAGTTTAAAAGGATGCCTTTTGGTCTCAAAAATGCCCCGGTTACATTTCAACGAATTATGGACAACGTTTTAAGAGGACCGTTCGAAGACACATGTCTAGTGTACTTAGACGACATAGTAATTTATTCCTCGTCGTTGCAAGAGCATGTTCAGAAATTAATAAAAGTATTCAACCGACTACAATCAGCAAATTTCAAAATTAAATTAGAAAAATGTGAATTTTTAAAGAAAGAAATTAAATATCTAGGACACATTATCACCGATAAAGGAGTGAAACCAAACCCCGAGAAAATTATCTCAAGCTATCTGAAACTTCCCGATCCCAAAGACAAGATAGATCAGAAATTAAAAGCTTTTTAGGACTGTTAGGATATTACCGAAAATTCATCAAGGACTTTGCAAAAATTACAAAACCTTTCACCCAGCGTTTAAAGAAAAACGAAAAAATTAACATTACCGACATCGATTACGTTACAGCATTCCAGCAGTGCAAAGAACTATTAATGAATGACCCTATTCTACAATACCCGGATTTTACAAAAGAATTTATAGTGACCACCGACGCTTCAGACGTAGCATTAGGCGCAGTTTTGTCACAAGGACCTATCGGAAGAGACAAACCAATCTATTACGCTTCACGAACACTTTCGGTGACGGAAAGAAGATATTCGACAATAGAGAAAGAACTACTCGCAATTGTCTATGCTGTAAAACAATTTCGACCGTATATTTATGGGAAAAAGTTTACGATCTATACCGAGAACAGACCTTTAGTATGGCTCTGGTCTCTAAAAGAACCAAATTCGAAATTGATGCGATGGAAGATCAAAGTGGAAGAATATGATTTCGAGATTGTGTATAAAAAAGGCAAATATAACACAAATGCAGACGCCTTATCAAGAATACGATTAACTGATTTAAACGTAGTAACACAAACCGACCTTGATAGTATCATACCTAACATCGACGATGAAGAACTTTTACAGTTAGCGGAAGAATTAGCTATCGATATCATCGATACGGAAAAACCATGCACAAGCAGAGGACAAGGCACGGCTCGAAAAGAAATCAAAATGACCAAACAAGCTGATGACCAAACGCATAGCGACAGTACATTCACATTAACGGCAGACGAAGCCTCCGATTCGAATACGGTGACGGCAGATGAACAGCAACCCGAAGACTCAGATTCAAATACAGTAACGGCAGATGAACAGCAGCCCGAAGACTCCGATTCAAATACGATACACTCTACACAAACGTTCAAACCACGAAAAACAATCGAAATTCAGGACACGATATTGGATAACAAGAAAAGACAGTTCATTATCACTGAAAGCCTAGGAAATAAACTAGAGGTAAAAATTAAAAGAAGAGACGAATGTATTGTACATCTCGTTAGAATCCCATGCGAGAACGCAGAAGAGCACATTTTAAAATTATATCAACAACATATGAACGATAAGAAAACATTTTACATATTCACTCAGGACGAAAGAATGTATAAGAGAATGTGTAACACCTATTCAGAGAAAATATCCGATAAAGGACCGCATCTAATTAGATGCTTGCGAAGAGCGGAAGTCATCACGGAGGAAGCAAGAAAAATAGAACTTATAACATCATACCATACCGGCATAACTAATCACCGAGGTATCAAAGAAACTTTTAAACACGTACAGAAAAAATACTGGTGGAGTAAGATGGAAAGTTTAATAACGCAAGTAATTAAAACATGCGATACTTGCAATAGATCAAAGTATAATCGACATCCGGACGTACCATTACTACCAATCACGCAAACTCCCGACGCTCCGTTTGAACAAATATTCGTTGACTTATTTTCATTCTCCAGAGAAAAATATCTAACAATAGTCGATGCCTTTACTCGCCTAGGACATGCTATTCAAGTAAAAAGCAAAAATCCGACAGACATTTTAGACGCATTCCTAAATTATTTTAGTCATTACGGTATACCGCAAGAGATTCGATCTGATCAAGGATCCGAATTCAACAACAAATTAATTAAGGAATTAGAACTTCTAAAAATCCCGAAAGTCAGGCAAACGTCGAAAGATTTAATTCCACCTTACTCGAACATTTGAGATGTCTTTCCGACAACCCCAACATACCAGATGAGAGAAGAATGCGTATGGCTATTATAACGTACAACAACTCTATTAATTCAGCGACAGGTATGACCCCTTTCGAAGCCCTCTACGGACATACCAGGACAAGAAACCCTATGGACTTATTTTACGACAAAAATACATACCAAGAGGTAATTAACCAACATAAAGAAAGAATGGCAATACTATATAGAAGAATACAACAGAAAGACCAAGAAAGGAAGGAAAAGACTCGGACGAAACAACAAGAGAAAGTAAAAACCACCGTATGGAAGGTTGGAGAAAAAGTATACGTAGAAAACCTCACGAAAAGCAATAAAATGCTTAAACCATACTTTGGACCACACAGTAAAGAAAGTAAACGACAATAGTACAGTCGAAGTCGAAACTCGTCGCGGACCACAAACATATCATACTCGTCGTCTTAAACACGGCACTGTTACAGAGCAGCAGTGACAATAATCGACCGATCGACCATAGCGAAAACCTTCGTTAAACTCGAGACGTATCATCCAGCCATAATATCAGTCGAAGAGCTTCTCAACGAACTAAAATTTATCGAGACATCACTATCGGACCAAAATTTTGTACTAACGCCAACAATGGAAAATCTATACACACTGGAAAAGGCTATCCTAGTGAAAGCATATATAAAGGACTACACCCTTACCTTTCTATTAGAAATTCCTCAGACCGAACCAGTTGCATACCAATATTAGCAATTGATTCCCTTACCTATAAAACTGAATTCCAGCTATCTAATCCTTAACATTCCTGATCCATACCCGGCGGAAAATAAAGTTAAGTATTTCAGTACTCAAAGTAAGTGCAGAGAGTTACAACGCGAACTACACCTGTGCGAAGCTACCAGCTTGGATCCGACAAAGCACCCTTCGTGCTCCTATCAATTATTACGACACCTACCAATGGCGGCATGCGTCCACAACAAATGGCCCACACGGGAAACCGAGACAATTCATCCCACGGAATCCGAATGGATCCTGTTCCAGGCCAACATCACAGCAGAAGTCCAGTGCGACTCACACCAACATGTGCGTCTACTCGAAGGAAACCTTTTGGTCCAACTCACACCCGAATGTACAATTCACCTGGGAAGAGAAATGTTGAGGATAACATCCAATCAGTTACCAGATCGACAATTCCACTTGGCCCAGGTAAACCTATCTCTAACACCAGAGAAACATCACCACTGGAAGATGGAAGACCTTCAGCTGAATAACCTGCAGCTGGAATCTATAAATGCAACAAAGGCCAATCTCAATGAATTGGATCTTCGCTTGCGCGACTTAGGCGATGGGAACATCACGAACTTTTGGAGTTCCACGACCTCATTGGCCATCATCGTCATCATGGCGGTAATCATCACCACCATGGGATTACGACATGCGAACACAAGATGCCACCACCAAGGGAAGCCAGTGCCCCAAGGGTCGGCGCCTAACGACCCCAACCCTTGGCTCACTCTAAGAGGGGAGGAGTTACGGAGCCCAAATGCCTCCGTAGTGGTGTAATACGATATATGCACGTGCAAGATTAACAAAAAGGCACGTTAGCATAAGTTTACTTTAGTTAGTTTTTGTATTGGATAACTTAAGCAGCTCCGCGGTCGTGCTCAAATCGCCGAACCCCGTACGTTAAACAAAATACTCTTGTGAAGTTAATTCAATTTAAGAATAAAACTCTTTTTAAAAAACCAATTGGCTTTGCGAGAGTGTTAAATGTATATCTAGCCATTAACATGTAAAATATACAAATAATAACATATTTACTTAGAAATACTTTTCCGATCTATGAACTTATTTCAATAATTCTTTATTTTTTGATATATTATTCTGAAATTGTTCACAAGAACTAGAAAGAGGCAACCGGCAATTGGGAGGCCCCGGGTTCAAGTCCCGGTAGTGGC
>JAWQRL010000012.1:0-14205 GCA_033557495.1 Thyregis relictus | reverse complement strand
TTTTTTTTCACTAACTCGGATTTATAGGAAACTCGAATGATCGAGATTCTACTGTAATATAATATAAAACATGCACTAGACAATATTTTTTAAAGTTTTATTTCTATAAACTATTCGGAATCAGTTAATACATAAGAGGTACAGTGGATACAAGTGTACCACATTCGATGTGAGTCCACTTTTTGCACGAAATGCACTGTATCCGGTCTTGATTTGGTTTTGATCGAGAATAAGGCTCGAAACACACCAGACATAAGGCATCGTCATCTTCTTCAGAGTCAGATGCAATCTATTTCTCAAAAATTTTCTTTGGAATTAATTTATTTTTCTTTTTGGTATTCTCCTTTGTTTCAACCCCGTTTGATTTATATAATCTTTTTTTAACATTTTCTCCTTTAACGACCTTTTTTGCTTCTTTTTCTATAGCTTCTTTCTCCAATCTTTTCTTCATTGGCGTGCTTGTGAGGATAGCACACTTCAGAGTTTCTTTCCCCTGTTAGGATTTTTCCGTTCCCCAGCTTTAGGGTCGGGACGGATTTCATTACTAGTTGATGGAAGGGGTTCAGCTAAAAAGGTATGTGAGTGTATCATCACTAGTTCCAGGCTGTGCCTAGAATCCTATCTCCCTATCAGTTACTGAGCTTGATAAGAAATCAACATCTTTAAATATGTCTGCGTTGAAGTGCATTATTCCGGTTACTTGGAAACCAGAAACAATATTTGTCTGATTTATTGCCTTGGGAAGCGCCAATTTAACAATATCAGAAACGTCATAAATTGTTATTGTTTTCCCTGGATTGTTAATCATCCAGTGATCAACTGCAGCAAAATAAAAGGCCCATACACTGATCTGTCGAGAGGTTGTAGGCGGTGAGAAGTGTGTGGAGGGAATGACAGCATTACAATACCGTTGCCCTTGCAGAAGTTTAGAACTTGAATGGAGAGATGAGATTTGTGATTGTCCAAAACTAGCAGACATGGATGCTCCTTTCAAGATCATACATGCAGGTGAAAGTGCTTGATGAACTTCAAAAACGATTCAGCCGTTATCCATCCTGTTGGATAGGAGGTACCAAAGCAGCCTGGTGGTTCGTTATTGATGAAATGAGCCTTGGAAACACGAACATAGGAGGAACTGAGTTTCCGATTGCGCTTACACCCAGAACCATTGTGACGGTCTATCCTCTCTCTGCTGACGTAGCCTTCCCTACTTGACGAGCTCCTTTTTCAGCTACAATTTTATTAGGTCTCTGAACCGTTTATACACCGGTTTCATCAACATTCCAAACATCTTTGTTTTAGAATTTGTATTAATCAAAAGCACTTTTCAAATGATCAAAGAATAGATTTCCGTTCGCTTTAAAGTTAGTCGCTCGACCTAGGTTTGTTGCTTGAGGCTCTCTAATCGACAGTCGGGGGGGTCTTTTCATAAATGAATTGAACCAGTCCTTTGAAGCGATTTTTTTGTTAATCCACGTGTCAGGTACTTGATCAAGATGTCCATTAGCCATAACCAGTTCATAGCCTAACAGTTTCATATTTTCTGGTGTAAGGCCATAATAAATTTTAGAAGAATGAATTACGTGCTCTAGTTTATCTGGAAAAATCTGTCTTAGCATCAAAAATCTGGGTTAGCATATCCTATGGTAACAATCAGGGCGTTCGAGTTATCTTTTTCTTTCTAAATCTTAACAAAGTCATTTTATCAATCTCAAAAGCAGTAGCAGCTTGGCGCAAAGTCAATGCTCTTGCTTTTACAGCTTCATATGCTTCCTCAAATGTGTGAATCGGAGTTTGCCCTCTATCCCTCTCTTATTGGGGTATTTGGGGTATATCGATAGACTGTATCAATATGCCCCCGCTTGAGTGTATCAACTTGCCCACATTGAACATATGTCGTTTGAGTTTAACTAACCTCTAAATTAAAGATACAAAATTGAAACTGTCATAAATTACGTACCTTTAAGTATGCAATAACATGAACCATAAATTAAATGTCCGTAAGATATCCTCCTGTGCGCACATCTACTCAACCACGACACTCAAAAAATACTTTGAACTTTTCTACGCTAATTTTCAGTAATAAAAACGAGAGAGGTAGTTTGTTGATAACCATACTATTTTTGATAGTACGTGATGAGCTAGCAGTAATCTTCATTCATTTCTATGATGAATGTAACAAAGGCAAGCACCACCACGAACTATCGTTTTCAAATGGGAGCTGAATAGCTTTCTTTGATATTTCGTCAATTGGTCATATCATTAAGTTGGATAAGTTTTTGACTGCATATATTTTCATGTTCTCCCATGAGCGTGGATAAAGTGGCAATGAATTTCTTGTTCGAATTTTTTTTCCAATAATTACTGCTCTATCTTCATTGTAACATATGTATTTAATAACAACAATCGTATTGTCTTTCATATAACAACAATTGTTGGGTTCCTTTGTTGATAGCATAAAATCATTGAATTGAATTATTCGGTGCGCATTGTGGCAATTGACCGGAAGAACTTGTGAGCATTTTTTTCATAAATACAGGAGAAACAGTAGATTGTTTACAAGTAGTTGAGGAACCATCGGACATATCTAAAATTCTATTGTACAACTGTTCGAGAGGTTTTCATTTTTTCTCAATATTTTCTTTATCGTCCGCATATAATTTTCGAAGGGAAAGGCAGAGAGGTCCAAATTTCAGGACGTCTGCACTTATGTGTATTAAATTATGAACGTTGTAAATGATTGTCTTCTCCATACACCTACTGACTATTTGTACAAAACGACTAAACAGGTCTCTGTTATATCGATTGTTATGCATACAATCTGTACGATAACACAGTATGCGTATAGCACAATACAGCGTACTATAATGCAAATAATTATCTTCGGGCAAAAGATTGTGCAATACGACTGGTCCGAGGTATAAAAGAAATAACCGAAATTCAATTGCTTTCCACCGAGCCACTTTGTCCAGTGAAGGCGATTTTCGAGGGAACTCTTTTGGAATCCAGTTTCATACAGCAACTAATCATTCAGAGAGTTTACTATTTTCTGCCCACTAAATCGTGCTGTGTGATATCCGCTCATCCATAAGAGTAAGAGTTTCTTCATTACCCCTAGGCACACTAAGCGCATATAATCCACAGCGAAACGTGATACCATTGGAATGATTTTCTCTAAAGGAGATGTACATGTGTAACGGTAATCTTGTAATCTGTTCTGAAAATTTTCATCGGTCCGAAGAGGTGCATTTAATTCTAAAAATAGCATTCGATGATTACTGTAAGTACCTTCTTCTGTACACTTTCCACAACCAAAGGAGACATTGTGTGATTTACTACATGTTACAAATACCGTTACAGGGCTATCACAAATGACAGATTTCAACAGTATAAGTTTTGTTCTGGAAAGTAAATCCTGTTCTCTGTAGATTGTCGTATACATTACAAAATGGCGTGAGGAAATGTGTCAAAGATCATAGTTTTGAGTATCCGCGGTAAGCGCTAATCACAAAAGGTGTAAATGCCTTATAACCATAAATTTGTCCTAGGACTGGCCAAATCTGACTCTTGCTACTCTTCGATATCGGCAATCCATCCATGTTCAAATTCAGTAAAATTGCATTATTCTCTACTTCACATTTTGTACGTGACAGTTGATCAATAATTGCCTTTTTCAATCCATAGTGAAAATTGCTACCACCATTAATGGAAATTTTCACAATACTTTTTCTTGGTATTCCTAAAAGAGTTCTTGCATCCTTGGGCAACTTAGTGTAACCACGTGTACGCAATTCAATCAAGAGTTTGGACATAGCAGCATGAGAAGTGTTGTGCTTACATTTCCACGAACATAGCCAACTTGACAGTTCTTAATTTTCGCCCGTATTTTCAGGAAAATTTTCTGCGGTTTTGTACTCGGCAATTTCTTGGGTCTCCAATGCAGGAACATCGCCCAATACATTCGTACTATTATCCGAATAATAATTATTATCCCCATACTTTTCGGTGGGTGTATGGCCTAACATATTTGATATAGTTCCACCCTTTGCTGAAACAGCTGTCATACAATGTTTGCAGATACACATATTTTCATTGACTGTGCGGAAACTTATGCGCCGCCCTATCCGTCCGGCATTGAGCGCGACCGGGCCTGACGTCACAGAGCCGTACATATGTTCTGCTGGACCGGTTTACCGGCACCAGTGAAGAAAAATACCTAAACCGCGACCGAAATTACCAAAATACCAAATTATGAATCGTAAATTCAGGCTTACACTAACGTGACCATACGTCCCGTTTTTAGGTAGCATGTCCCGTTGTCCCCAAGTACAGCTTCGGGAAGCGAGCAACTGACTAACAATTTCAAAAAAGCGTGAAAAATCAAAAAAATCGACAGTAGCGCCCAGTTACTAGCTTTAGGCGCTACTGTAGTACTCTAGTAGTACTCTATGCGATGACGGCATGCATACGCAATATGTCTCACATACCAACAAGTCGGTTAGCTTGTTCGCTCCTTAGTTGATAGTATGCGTAGGCACCTTGCGAATCTTTCCTGACGATTATTTTTTTTATCGACGAGTATTATAGTCAATTTAAATTTCTTGTACGTGAACCCCTCATGTTAACAATGCCTAAACGCAAGTGCAGTTTTAATGTTAACTTACAAACTATGTACCCCGTAAGAAATACTCCATCGGATGTCAGATGTGAGAAGTGTCGTACAGAATTCAGCGTAGCCCATGGAGGTGCCAGTGATATTGAACAACATTTAAGATCAGAAAAACATAAATATTCTGATATTACTGCCGTTTCGAGTTCTTCGATGCTTATTTTTTTTAAGAAAATGGATTCACCAGCTTCGAAAGATCTGGAAGTTGCTGCGACGGAAGGTGTCTCGGCTTATCATACGGTGCAAGAGAACCCAGTTTTCGCTCGAACGATTGTGCTTCTAAGTTAATTCATACATGTTTTGAACAGACATTTAGATGTACAGTTCTTGTAAAAGACAGAGTCTGTCACATAGTAGTTTTAATTGGTCCTCGTATTATAATTATGAATGTCGCAATTCTGGAGCAGGTGTGTACTTGCAGAAATCACGTTGTTTCTTATTTTATATAAAAGATTCACACTATCCAACCTCAATAGTTCTCCTACATTAATTATGTTTAATTTATTATACAGTGCAGTCGTACAAGTACGGTAAGGCTTGTTAAAAATAATTTTTATACACCTATTTTGTGCTACCTGCAGCCGACTAACAATGCCTTTGGTGGTTTGTCCCCATATTCCCGTTAAGTAGTTCAGGTGTGAGGCGACGAAAGCATTATAAATTGCATGTCTAGTCTTATCATTCTGATACATGGAATTGCTCCTAATGTAATATCCAACGCAGTTAATTTTTTTAATAGGATAATCATGTGCATACCAAAATCCAAATCACTGTCCAGGACAACACCAAGATATTTCGCATTATTTACCCTTTCCAATTCGTTTTGATTCAGAAAAAAAGCCCAGCGTTGTTGCCGCCTATATCATCTTTGCTGTTTATAACCAAGTAATTGGATTTCTGATAGTTTAGCCTAATTCTGTTTTGATCTGTCCACTGGCTTATTTTTATGAGGTCCTCCAATTGAGCACTATTGAAAATGTCCGCACAAGAACCTGCATAAGATAGGGCCGTATTATCAGTAAACAGCGTTATTGTACCTTCAATGTCACAGTCAGTTATGTCATTCATATATATACTAGGAAGAGAATTTCCAACATCACTTTTTTATAACAAATTATTGTAATTGGAGCGAGTCCTTAAGTAGTTGGAGCTTTGGAGCAATGATCTTTTTATCGATGTTGTTATAAACTAATTCAATTAAAGTAGCAATTGCTGTACTTTTTCGACTCTGGAATCCATGTTGATTTTTACTAATAGTTATTTTCTGCCCGAAACTTCGTCAACCTAGTATGCAGAACCCCCTCAAAAAACTTTGAGAAAACCGAAAGCACCGTAATCGACCTGTAGTTTGCGGGGTCCGTTTTATCTCCCTTCTTAAATACTGATGATACTTTTCCAATCTTCAAAATATCCGGGAAATCTCCATCATTTAGATGTTTGTTGATAATTATTGATAATTTTACTTCTCCGTTTATTTCTTACCCTATCCGTCAACACCCAGGACTGACATCCATATACTACCATCGGAATCAAAAATGATCGCTATAAATACGTCTACGGTCAATTGAATGAGCAATACATGTTATTACGATGTGGCTGAATGTGCTAACTATATATTTTTTTGCTAAACCAGACTATATGGCAATTATTAGTATTATACTTACTTTGGTTTTCTGTTTCAGTGTGGGGATGATCACATTTTATCATGAAGAATGCATAATTCATGCGCCTACTGTATATGTATTTCATGAAAGTTCATACAATATTTGGATGTTGTTTTGGGGAGAAGCAAACAAATCAAAGAAAAGTAAAGAAATGTCACGAAGAACTGTGATTGAATGTGATTCAATAGGTGATGTTGCTCTCTTGACGGCTCGGATTGCAGTCGCGCTGCTCCTGCTCAACAAAGCGTTTAGTTTTTCTGACATTAATATGCCGGATTGTGTTGGTTTCTGAAAAACTGTACCAGTAGCTAACGTGTTCAGCTCTCTTCACATACACATTCCGTGTACAGGACTGTTGCAGATTTTATATTGTATGTCATAATCGTATTCGGATAATTTAATTTTCCATCTTTGTAATTTCATGTTGACGTTCCTTTGGTGAACTTAACCATATCAAAGGTCGATGTTCTGTTACAATTGTAAATTTTCTGCCATATATATGTATATATTGTCTTAATTTTTTGCAAGCCCAAACTATTACTAACAATTCTTTTTTTTTCAATAGTTCAATAACGCTCTTCTGTTTCTGAGTTCTCGATGCATAAGCTACAGGTAAATCTTTTCCTATCATACCTTGCGATAAAATTGCGCCGATCGCTACGTTACTAGCATCCGTAGTGATGCTAGGGTAATGAAGGGTTTGTTAAAATCAGGATATTTTAAAATAGGTTCATTACACAAAATTCGTTTACAATGTTCAAATGATCTTTTATACTCTTGATCAAATTGCATTTTACTTCCCTTTTTTAAGTACGTCATAGGTTTAGTAATTTTGGAAAAATCATTAATGAATCTTCTATAGTAGCCTAATAATCCAAGGAATGCTTTTATTTCCTTTTGAGTTTTTGTTATTGGATATTTCCTAATTGTATAATTTTTTTCTGGATTAGGTTTTACTCCATCCGGGGTAATTATATGTTCTAAATATTTTACTTCGGTTCTGAGAAACTATGATTTATCTAGTGAAATTTTCATGTTACTTAATCTTATCCTATCAAATACCTTTCTTAATTTTTCTGTGTACTTGTAGCGATACTGAATAAAATATTATATTGTCTAGATAAACGTGGCAAACATCTCATGTTAAACCTCTAAGCATATTATTCGTTGTTTTTTGGAAAGTTGCTGGAGCGTTTTTCGAACCAAATGGCATTCTTGTAAATTCATAATGCCCATTTTCTGTGCTAAAAGCTGTTTTTTCACGATCATTTTAATGCATTTCAATTTGATGGTATCCTGAAGCTTAATCTAAATAACAATATAAGGTAATCTTCTAGAATTTTGGTGATTAAACGTTAAATGTTTTTGGTGGTTCTTTTTAAAAAATTTGGTGGTTCTTTCGCTTTCGATGTACTCTCGGGAACAGAGGCCGGTTCTAAAAAATTTACTCAGGCTCAGTGACAGCTGGGTAATGTGTTTTCATCATTATCAGATTCGTCTGTCAATTCGGGTATAAAGTAATTTTCATAATTCACTGGTAAACTACTTTGGGTCATATTCATACTGTTGCAAATGCATCACTTGAGGATTACGTTTCTTATTTATAAATTACATTTGATTTAATGAGGGATCTACATCCATTGGTTGTACTCTGTAATTTTGTTTTTCCATTAATTGTCCTGGTGTTATGGCAAATCTAAATGAAGGTGGTTTATGAATGTTTTGTTTAAGTTGAAAATTTTGCTAAGGTTTATTAACATATTGCGGAGAATTATTAAATTTTTGTTCTTGCGATGTTGATGGCATAGGATTTCTTTCATAATATTGTGGCTTTGTCGAACTATAATTTTGTTGTGATGACTTTTGGTAATTTGGGTGAGTTTTCAAATGACCAGGTGTTATTTGCTGTGTCGTTTTATGATTAGTTTGAGGTGCAGAGCTTGTTCCACATCGATACTGCCAATTTTGATATTTTAATACTTCAACCATTGCTTGTTTTAAATTTTGAGGATTTTTATCATTTCTCCTATGCTACCGTAATTCATTAAACCTCTTTTAAATGATTGTAGGGCTGTATTTTTATACATATTGCTTTTTAATACAATCATTTCGGCAGGTGCATTTAACTGTGTTTTTGTCAAAAGCAAGTTTAGCAAATCTTTTAATCTTTGTCCGTACAAATAAGGATTTTGATTTTTATTTGGCGGTTCTGACATTAGAACATTGTCTTTCTTCAAAACATAAATCAATAAATCAAATCAAATCATTTTTCAAAGATCAATCTTCCGATCGTTGGTCTAGGAAACTTAGTTCTAACAATGCTTTTATGTCATACCAAGTATCTAATTTTCTCGAACCTATTAGAGTTTGTGGTTCACCAGCTAAGATTTTACAATTGACAATGATTTTTACATTATTTTACAATGAGTTTATAGAATTGTTTACATTATTTATATCGGCATAAGTTTTTATTAGAACTTCGCATGCGTCTAAAAACAATGATAAGGTATTCGGATTGCCTGAAAAAATCGGAATAGTTGTTATTTCAGCTTGCGATATTGAACTTCCCGTGTGCGGATGTGCATTTTGGTTAGGCACGTTGATTGATAATTTGTTTATTTGACTAATTTTGGTTTGTATTGTCTCGTCGAGGAGCTTAAGTTTTTGTGTGGTGTGAAGAGTACTTACGACGCTATCAACGCTGCGTTCATTTGTGTCGGTGTTCTTTTTTCTTCTTATTTATGGCGTAGTCGAAACTCTTGGAAATGTTGATCCTTGATGTTTCTCCTGCTACCGCGCCGTATGAAATTTTGATCTTACAGCCTTGTAATCCAGTTGTCCTTAATTATGGCAATGATCGATACCCTCCAAAGAATTTGATTCGGTGGCGTATCTTCTCTACTGCCGCACCTTCGAGAAAGTTGTATCCTTAAGGTCCGTGGTCCCTTTCGGTATTCGCTGTCAAAGGATTGATACCCACCAGTTCACTTTTATTTTCACAAAAATGTCTGTACGCGAATCCTACTGACTGCGCCAGTTAGTTTTTTCGGAGAGCTTGCAGTCTTTTAAAAACCTAGCAAATTTATTTTTTGATGTTTATTTGTTTTAATTTGGTTTCTTTTTACAACTTGGAATACACTGCAGACGATGTGCACGCGAAGACGATCGAAGTACTATTTAATAATATTACAATGCAATCATTTTACGATACTATCTTATCTTAGGCTTTTTACGCTAATGTCAGCATACACCTCTATCATAACTTACGTACGATCAGCCACGGTAATATTGAATTATTTCTGACAACTTTTGCCCGTCCGATTGAGCAGCATTCGAAGCATGCATTGTGCTTTACAGAACTACGCATTTATCTTTTCTGCCGACGGCGACGTATGAAACACGTGTTGTGTTTTCGGTGAATACAAATGTTGATTGGAACATCGGAACCTTTTTGCATTGCAGGAGTTTTGGTGGGATGCTTGTTTTGTCTTTCGCATTGCATTGACCATCGTCGGCCCTTGAGATAACAAGTTTTGACCAAGATCATAAGACGAGAAGAAATTGTCCATCGTTATGTTATGACCTTTTATAATATATAATATAAATATGTCTGACATCGTTTCGTTTTTGGATCTAGAAAGAAATGATTGTTACATGAATTATAGATTTTTCCAAACATGACCATACACCTGTATACTCCAGCCAAAATGAGAACAGCGATATATGCATTCAACAAATTTGAATCAATGTCTATATATTTGTCCCCACATTTCTCATGGGCATATGTGTGTGACCACTTGAAAATGACATTTTCAATTAGTGGTGGAAAGAATACTAAAAATGCATCTTTGATGTCATCAACATGTGCTTTTGCATATCTAGTTGTACCCAAGTTGTACGCAAGTTGATAACATTTTCATTTTCATCCACAACTTCATCAATTGGTTCAATTGTCATTGCTCCGTCCTCAGCTCTTTGCTCCATTGCATCAAATTCCCAATCATTTTCACTTTCAATCAATTCAATATTTTCTTTCGACGAATTTTTTCCATCATTATTGGAAAGAGTATCGTCATCGGAATCATTCAAAATCCATGTTGTAGTTTCAAGTCGATTCATAATATTACTTGTCCAAGAAATCAACGAGGAACTAATGACGTAATAAATAAAATGCAAACGATTTTTTGCGCACTCTGCAAATACGAATATACAATATTCCTCACTCTCAAAGTGACATCGACCTGCCACACGCAAAGCAAAAAGCCCACTGAAGTTTTTCATTTCTCTGGAGCAACGCTGCATGATATTGGCAGTCAATCAGTGTTTGGGATTCTATGGGATTCCCCATTCCATATATGTGAATTCCATTGCCATATGTGTGAAAAGTCACATGTGAGTGTAAGAAGCGTAAGTTTACGAATATTTTGATATGAAAAAATATTTTCGCGTCTAATAAAACGTTTTTTGTGTGTGCTAGACTGATGTGGTAGGAATTGTCAAGAAGTTTTAAGAACATCGGTTAGCAAAAAAGTAAAAGGAAAATCAATTTGTGATTTTTCACACAAAGAGGAGATGAAGGTTAAGAAGCAATACAGACTTACCTTAATCATAAAATGAAGCAGCAGATACGCAATAGAAAGTAAACTTTAATTAAAAATATGAATTACACTTTTGGGAAAAACTGTAAAATGGATTTCTTTATTATGCCTACATTTTTCAGCCAGCTTTTCGATTTGAAGTAAACATTTCAATTCATTTTCAGAGGAAGGTTTTATCTGAATAAATGCTTTCAGAGTTTTTATAAAGTCCATTAGGGACGCATAATCAATAGGATGCTTTCAGCAACAGTCTGCATTCTCCTCTGAATCCGATAAGGTCTCTGCTTTTTCATCTCGGATAGTTTTTATTATATCATCGTCGCTCAGGTTTCCACAGACTTCCACGTCTTCATCTACCCTTACACAATCAGAAAAAGTAACGTTATCACATTTAAATGTTTTGATTTCATGAAAATCTGTATCGATACCTTTCGCAATCACCTTCTTCATATGATTGTTCTTGTCGGCGTTCATGAATTTAGCATGACGAAAGCAATGACCGTATATTTCCGCAGATAAGACGATAGTTAAATCATAAAAAAGGCCCCCAAAATCCGAGGTCGTCTAATAGGACAGATACAAAAAAAAGAAATTGAAATTTATATAAATTAAAACCATTATAAAATAAAACAAATCACCAATGTATAAAATCATGCAAAATCCTCACATTAATCATCTAACGCAAAATAGCTCCTCAAGTACATCCTCACTGTCGTTGAGAAGCTCATCGTATGGACCCAATTCTGTACATAGCGATTTCCGCTTCGGCATCAGTATCCCATAACAAATCGTCCTCGGTGCAATCCATAGCATTAGAAATCCCACACATTTAGGAGGATTTGATCACTGCTTCCGCTTTCCCTTTTTCCCATGATTTGATCACAAAATCACAGCACATCAAGTGATGCAGCCCGCATAGCTCCACCAGTTATTCGATTGATCACGCATGTGATTTTTGAATGGTTTATTCAAAGAGACGTCTACAGGTTGTAGCATCGAAGTTAAACCACTCGGTATAACGACAATCTTAGTATTGTTCAGTGCTAAGCGATTTTTAGTGTTCTCGGTTACGTAACTGCGAAATATATCCCACACCAACAACCTACCATGTTGATTTCGTAGAGCACCTGGTTGCCTCTGCCACACATTTTCCATCCACAATTTTACACCATTCTCGTCCATCCACCCCTTTTCATGAAAATGTACGAAAATGCCTGGTGGGAATCTCATCTTCGGAGTAGTTTTCCTGTTGAAAATGACCATGGGTTTTAACGTTGTTCCACCTGCCATGCATGTTAAGACTACTGTAAACCTGGTCTTTTCATAGCCTGTACTTCTGACTTGAACAGTTTTTACGCCTTTTGTTTCCACAGTTCTATTGTTTACCATGTCGAAGTTCATCGGTGTTTCATCCGTATTTCCAATATTAGATCATGGAAAGTTGTAACAACATAACAATCCTGCCTCTGTTCTTGTAACCATTTTGCAACGTTATTTTCTAAATCTGGCCAACAAGCTATTCCTCTCCTCATAGAACATTTTTTCATTAGCATTTCTTTAATAGTATATTCATTTTTTCTTCGTCTCTTACCACCTTTTATGTTATATTGAAGCCCTTGCTGCAGCACAGTTGTTCGATTATTTAGCCTTTTTTATTACTTTTAACTTGAAGCTTGCTTCATATTTCCTTTTATTTGTTGGTTCCATGATAATAACATGTCACGGACATCTTGATTTAACCTCTCAACAGAACCTTAATTTTGAGAATGTTGAGGTTTTCCTTGAACAAGCCTTATCTCATATATTATTCTGCTAAAGTTTTAATTATTTTATTAGCAAATTCACGACCATTATCGCATTATAATATATATTGGTGATCGAAAAAACAAAATATATCCATATGTTGATGCTGCTTCTTCGGCAGTTTTCGTTTTCAGCGGATGTAGGATTGTAAATTAAGTCGGGTGATCTTGATAATTCATGATTAATTGATAATCTTCATCTGACTGCATGTCGATTAAATCAACCCGACATCTGGGATTCATGCAGTCAGGTAGAATAGCTCTCACCACTAAACCACGTTTTGTTTTTTTAAAGTTGATATTGTTCACATAAATTCACACAAACTTAGGTATATAAGTTTATAATTTGACGTGTAACATTACAGTATTTTTTTTAAATTCAGCTTCTGAAAATGAGAAATACATAAATTACAAACACAAATATTCCTTCGGCCAATGTACTTACCTCTACGTTTGTGTCCGGCGCTAGTATGTGCCTTTTCCAGTTAACAGTTGATCTGAATTACAGAAATAACGGATTTTTGAATCACAAGTGCTTTCGACCCCATGTGAGAGTTGAACTCACGACCTCTGGGTTTACGCCCCAACGTCCTATCAACTGGACTAATGAGGTCTCAAGTTACATAATATCGAAATGTCCTTTTATCTTTAATTTTGTCCGTCAACCTGACATATGCAATTCAATGTTTACTTTTATACCAGTACAAACGTCACGCGTTACTATATGTGTTGACAGTTGTACTTGTATAAAAGTAAGCGTTGAATTGCATATGTCCGGTTGACGACAGAATGAAAGATAAAAGGACATTTCGATACTATGACACTTGAAGGCCTCATTGGTCTAGTTGACTAAGACGTTGGGGCATAAACAGAGGTCGCGAGTTTAGGCCCCATCCTGTTGGAAAATAACATCCATCTCAAATTCCTTCGGATTTAATGTTACTATCTCGTTGATAACGGGGTTGATTCTATTCTTCAACATTTCACTGTAAACAACTCTTGTTAAATTTCCATCGATATTGGACCGACGATGCGCTTTCCCAAAATTCCTGCCCATAGGTTTGTTTGTCCTTTGGGGAAATTGGGTGTGGTTTTCTCGAAAAACGTGTTGATTTTCATCTGCCCAATATCACACGTTTTGTGGATTTACCACAAAACGGGATAGTGTGTCACAAAATTGCAGTCATCAGGATAACGCCCATAAAAATGATCGCTCCGCCAGATGTAAATTACGTCCGGCTCGAGCATAAATAAATGTTGCTTGTATATTTTCATCTAGCGGACGCACACGAACCATCTTTATCAAATAATTGAAAATAGCACCTCAAATAATGTAATATTGGCAAAACTGGCTCAAAAAGATGAATGAGATTTTGCAGCTTGTTTGTGGCAATAAATACCCTCAGTTTGGTGTTTTTAGCTCAATAAATTGCTGGCTGTCATACACTCTTAGGTAATCTTTATGACATTTG
>JAWQRL010000011.1:0-14284 GCA_033557495.1 Thyregis relictus | reverse complement strand
TAATTTAAGAAAATATAATATATTTTTGTTTTCTATTCTGATTAGAAAGTACGATCTTATAGATATTATAATTTAATTTAATCATGTCATGTCAATTTAGCCATGAATTTATAGATGACTTTATAATTATACTTTTGACCAACAAGTTATCAACAGTTAACAATATTCCAATGTTCTCCTTAATTAAAATTCCCTTAGCCAATTGTGATTTAAACCAGATCTACATGGAAAATCTAGCTACAATTTATAACGATAATATCTTTAGAGTTGATAATCTGTTGAGCTCTAATTGTAATGAACGTCATGTTAGATAAGATTCGTCTTAAATCTGATTTTTAAAAGGAATTCACGAAAAAATATGCGGTTGATATTCTATCTGTTCCTATTAATAGGAACTGATAGAATAAGAAAAAAAAGAGAAGAAAGAAAATATAACCGTTTAGGTTGCAATTTTCCAATTTACTTTGAAATAAGAATAAAATAATTGAGTACCTTGCCTGGATACTAATGTGATTAGAGATAAAGGGAACATTATAAAATTCGTCCGGTAAACAATGCAATATTTTCAAAATTACTGGCCACTATGTAATTAAATATGATGTTGCAAACAAAAATTTGCAACAGCAGTTTAATAAACAATAATTTATTTGAAATGGGAAGATCTCCGAAATTAAATTATTTCTAGCTTTCCCTAGGAGAGATTTCTTAGGCGAAATAGTATGAAATTATGAGCGAAAATAGATCAATTCTGCGGCCTATAATAACTTAATATAACCATAATAACTAAAATTACTACAACTAAAAGTTTACCAGTCAACCCACTTAATTACAGAATTACCCACAGAATTATTTGAAATATTTGCAATAATTTAGGAAAATATATATATATATATATATTTCTTCTCTATTCTAATTACGATCATATACATATATTTGGATCTCTTTGAAATCCATATCATACCCCATATTATATTTCGTGTGTTCTATTGTTATTATATGTTACATCCTCGCGGCTATTATATATTTTGAGGTTTTGGTTGACATGTTTATGACAAGAAAAATTCCTCAATCAAGAAATTTTAGGAATTCACACATTACTCCGACCTTATATATAAAGAAACTTCTGTTTGTAAGCTCCGTAACTGAATTTATAGATGAGCTTATGGTTATACTTTTGACCAACAAGTTAACAGTATTCCAATGTTTTTCTTAATTAAAATTGCCTCAGTCAATTGTGATATAAATCAGATCTACATAAAAAGTCTAACTACAATTTATAACGATAATATCTTTAGCGTTGATAATCGTTTTGAGCACTAATTGTAATGAACGTCACGTTAGATAAGATTCGTCTTAAATCTGATTTTAAAAATGAATTCATGACAAAATATGAGATTGATATTCTATCTGTTCTTAGTAATAGGAACTGATAAAATAAGACAGAGAAGAGTGGAAGGAAAATAGAACCGTTTAAGTTGGTATTTTCTAATTTACTTTGGAATAAGAACAAGATCATTGAGTACCTTGCCTAGATACTAAAGTGATTGGGGATAATGGTAATATTATAACATTCAATGGGAAGATCTCTGAAATTAAATTATTTCTTGCTTCCCTTGGGATAGATTTCTTAGGCGAAATAGCATGAAATTATGAGCAAAAATAGATCAATTCTACGGCCTATAATAACGTAATATAACTATGATAATTAAAATTACTATATCTAAAAGTTTACCAGTTAGCCCACTTACTTCACTAAATTATTGGAAATATTTGTAATAATTTAGGAAAATCTAATATATTTTTGTTTTCTATTCTGATTAGAAAGTACGATCTTATAGATATTATAATTTAATTTAATCATATCATTTCAATTTAGCCATGAATTTATAGATGACTTTATAATTATACTTTTGACCAACAAGTTATCAACAGTTACCAATATTCCAATGATCTCCTTCATTAAAATTCCCTTAACCAATTGTAATTTAAACCAGATCTACATGCAAAATATAGCTACAATTTATGACGATAATATCTTTAGAGTTGATAATCTTTTTGAGCTCTAATTGTAATGAACGTCATGTTAGATAACATTCGTCTTAAATCTGATTTTAAAAATGAATTTATGAAAAAATATGCGGTTGATATTCTATCTGTTCCTATTAATAGGAACTGATAGAATAAGAAAGAAAAGAGAAGGAAGAAAATAGAACTGTTTAGGTTGGTATTTTCCAATTTACTTTGGGAAAAGAACAAGACCATTGCCTAGATATTAAAGTAATTAGAGATAAAGGTAATATTATAAAATTCTTCCAGTAAGCAATGCAATATTTTCAGAATTACTGACCACTACGTAAATAAATACGACGTTAATTATAAAAACCCGAATAACGAAAATTTGCAACAACAGCTCAATACACAATCATTTGTTTGAACTTAAAAATCTTTTATAAAACCTTTTATACTAATGGTTATTTCATTATACTAAGTAATAATGTATTTTCCCACAAATAACTACACAAAGGCTGTCCTTTAAAATAAAACATCAGAATCGGGTAGAAAAGAAATGTGTACTTGGATTGACTGATAGATTGAAAATGCGCATCCTACGTAAATTGTGTAATATATTGACAAAACTTTCCAATGGCCATAATAATCAATATACAATCTGTTTGTGCTTTGAGTCAATATTATTTAGATATGAAAAATAAATTCGATTAAGATAACCATTGAAATGTTCCACAGAAACAAAACATAAAACCAATGTTAATGATTTCAGTGCTTATTATTACTCTTTGATTTCTACCAAATATAGAAACATGTATTTAGATTTCGTTTTTCTTGTAGCCGATAGATTGCATACCCTGACATTCTAAACCACATATTGCCTACTCCACAAAATTACTAATTTTGCATTTAATGAAACCATAAAATGCGTAGAAAACATTGGCAAGTACAGTATTGTGGTTGTTTTTTTGTTAATATATAATTAATCAGATATAATCCATAAGTTCATTATGTAAATAATTTATTATAATGAGCATACTTTTGTTATAACTATTTATTCAATTAATAGCAAATGCTTTGAAATAAATCATTGGATGTTCTTTGCTTCATGTAAACTACTAATGTCAACATTTTGAATCGTAGAAAAGAGTTAATTAAAAACCTTTATGACAATATCTTTTGATCATCTTAAAATTTCTTAAAAACAGCATATTGTTGAACTTTATTTTTTAACAGGAATTTTTGTTATTTTAACACTTGTCAAAAAATTGTTAAATTATCAAATCGACGTTTTTTTTTAATCTGTGAAGCAAATGGTAAATAGTTTCTAAACAATTGCAAAACTATTTCCAACATTTCCCATCTTGTGTCTACATATGCGGAAAATTATTCCACTAATCACGATGACATGTATTTGCACAGTAATTACGTAGAATCTAATTTCACATCTACATCTTGGCTATGTATTTGCATCGAGTAGTTTAGCGGTAATTGACGTTATGTTCACCTGATTGTCATCCGGAGGTGCTTTAGTTAGCTTGTATTAGAATCTATGCGTTTCTCTCAGCGATATACTATAGAGCGTATTCCAGCATCAATGAGATATATTTAATACACCATCTTATCCTCTATTTCAAAAAAAAAAGACAGAAAAATACAATGTGAAATTAAGAAAAACCATAATAATGAAAAAATTATCTGTGTGCAAACGTGTGAATAGGAAACGTTATTTTTATAAAAAAAAGTATTGTTCATGTAAAAATTACATGAAAATATAAATTTCCATTTCATTCCCATCTACATAAAAAAATAAATACAAATAATAAATTCCCATTTAAAATTATTTTCGGATTTTCGGAAAATTATTTTTGGCCGTCACCAAATGACGATGGTCACTACTGCCCTTGATTCAACAAGTTGATAGCTTCGAGCTCAGCTCTTGCTAAACTTTGACCAGGGAACTAATCAATACCTTGCCATCGTTAAAAAAGACATTTTAAGCACTCGATAATATGTTGGCTTTAGAAAGGTTACGTTTATTGCAAGCATAAAATGGAAAACAACCGGAACAACGTTGCATCAATCCATTCTACACGCTCCTTATATTGTCGGCAGAAAATAAATAGAGATAGTAGTGTCCGATTTTACATGCAATAAAAATAAACCTTCGCTTTATGAGTAAATCTGAGGTGTGGTGTTTTTAAAGTGTTTGATAATGCGAATCATGTTATTTTATAGTTATCACCTCAGTATATGATATTGAAATGATAACCAAAATGCAAATTGAATAGACAAAAAACGAAATAGTGGATAATATGATGGATAATAAGCAAGAACAAAAACTTATTTATTTATGGGGTAGGGGTAAGATAAGGAAACGCAGAATTACCTTCTAATTGGTCAGACAAAGCAATTAGGGGTCGCAATTCCGTTTATCGTATAAATCTTTTAGACTATAATCTGCTTTATTTGTGTACTTGTAAATTTGCTGTTTATGATGTGTGATCATTGTTTTAGAATTCGAAATAAAGGTTTATTAAAAAAAATTAATCTGATTAAGATCGCATTTTTAACAAATAACGAGAGACTATATAAACTCTTCCAAAAGTGGATCTTAAAAAATATTGATTTACATTTTGGAAATACTGTTATTTTAACAAACAATTCATATACATAAACAGGTGTTACTATAGTCGGCAATATTTTATTGGACCTACAGTTTCCCTGTGATTTGTCTCGATCAATGTCATCGTCCGTCTCTAGTGATCCCGTCACTTCCTTCACATCTGACATCGTCCTACCTTAAAGCGTCTGATCCATCATAATTTCGCATTGACGTTAAACTTGAACCTCAAGCTTTTAAGACATTAATCTGACAGAATTCTTTCGTTACGTATTTGCAAACTACACTTAAAATGCGATTTTTTTTAATAGCGGAAGGTTTAAAATATTTTTAGTGTAATTGATGTTATCTGAAGATTATAGGTAGCACTTCAGCACAGTGGAGTAGATATTTTATAGGTTAATAATTAATATAACTATATTGTACCTTCTTATTGTATACTGCTTTCGTAATGTTTAACATCTTTTTTAAGAACGCTCTGAAGTATATATATATATTTGAAGTGTGAAAATTAATAAAAGAAGACATTTAGTTTTCGCAAGACATATTATTTATTTCAAGTTCCAGGCAGGAATCGCAAGAGTTTCAGGAACACGTGATTTTCCGACGTTGCGACTGTCGGAAGATGAACAAGAAGAAAGTGCTTTTCGACTCAGCGGGGTTAAATCTATATCAGAGGGTCGCAAAACTCCGAGACTTTGTACGTCAAAAGATGGGTTAATTGCTTTTTCACTCCTAAGCTCCATTTGGCATTTCTGCTTTTGTATTTGACGGTTGACGGTGTTTATCGTGGCGGAAAAAGAAAGCTGAAGGAATCTGCGACACCACCAAAAAAGGGGTCGAAAGGTTTTATAAATTCGTAAAAACAATTTTATTTGTATTTATTCAACATTATACTATTATGTACTTGACTCATCACCTTAAAAAAATGAAAACCTTGTAACTTCATAATTTATAGAAACATTTCTTAGGTATCAAACAGAATTTTGATCTCAATTCGTCTCGCTCTAAAGTAATTTTAATACTTACTCTTACAAATATCAGCAAACGCAAAAGTTTCTGAATACAGCTCGAGCAAACAAATTTAAGTGTCCGGTTAGAAACCAAGCAACAGCTCGAAGTAGACGCCGAGAACTTCATTAAAGATATTCAAGCTGCAGTTGGAGTAACACAAAGGATTGTACTCGCAGGACTGTAGATAACAACAACTATCCTATTGAAATAAGGGAAGTTGTTAAAGAAAATGTAAGATGAAGATGGGAACAGGCTAGAGATCCAGACATTAAAACTATTTTAAATAACAAAACGTAACATACAGAGATTAAAACAAGAAAATAAATATAATTTCCTTCATTCAGATTGAGGAACTTCGCTCATTACTTTAATAGTAATCATATATATCATTTATATTGCCCTTCAAGCAGTATACACTTTTTCTTTCATTCGGCAACTGAAAATAAGGAATCTGCCACAGATAATGCCCCATCAAAAGTCTAAGCTTCCCCTAAACGAGATGTTATATTTATGGGAAATAAAAACGCATTTCCTCTTCCTTTTATTTCACCCCAACGGTGCGAGGTGTATAGATGGATTTTATTCAACATAATATACCTCAGTTGTTACCCTCTTTATATTTCCAATAAACTTTACGGATCTCTCTTGTTATCGCGTTGTTAAGGATTCTTTCGCACAAGACAAACTTAAGGTGAAGCCAGGCCAGTTATCGATTAATTCAACAGAGAAACTTCAATAAGAACTTAACACCAAGCTCGCAACTTCTGAATTCAACACTACTGTACCTTGTAATTCAGCGAAACCTTTTACGAAAGCCGGCGAGTTCTAAGTCCCTTTCGTATTGCTTTCAAAACTTTACTGCCCACGGTCCATCTTAATACTAGTGGTAAATTAATTTCTTGGTACTTCATAGCTGTCATACTAATATAGTACATTTTGAGAGCGAACTCAAACAATTATTTACAAAGGACCTCAGTTCCCCAGAAAATTAAACTTACTAAACTTGATTAAATAACAAATAGGTAGTTGATTAGTATTTAATTTAGCCTGATTTTTATATATAAAATTAAGATAAATCATAGCTAAGTGAATAATTACATCCAATATATATATTGATAATTAATAAGAATTATTAATCATAAGTTTGATGAAACAGAGTGAAGATTGTAGTGTGCAGGTTCCACGAAGATAAATAAAAACAATGCCAACTATATAAACACATGAACAATGAATTGGAAAAGATAAACTGTATATTTTATTATAAAAAATCATCCATATTGATGAACAAAAAGGACGTAAATTTTAGGTTGGGGAAAATCGTTTACGATATAAAAAGTTATTCCTTCAGAAAATTCACGCGAAGATGGCTTGAACTGATATAACATAAAATTATACTCATTATATGTCATATTCCACGCGACCACAAAGATTAACATTCATAATAGATATAATATTACTAAATTAATTGGATAGCGAATCCTTCAAACAAAACAAAAAAAAATACATATAACATATTATCCGTAATTGAAGAAAAAGAAATCATCAACGTCAACGAACAATGTCAAAATTACAGAGTTTTAATAGAACTTAAAGAAAGTCCAAAGACTTTACTACGTACAAGAAGTTCTTGACGGCGCCTCCACCAACTTTAAACATTGATTCTTAATCGGAATTTTCATGTATAGGCATCTGTCTTTGGAATGTATATGTACTTACAACTCGTTAAAATAACATTTTGAATGTAACTTAGTTATTATATTAAATAAAATTTTTCTTGAAGAACTAACTTAGTCTTGCGAATATATCGTAGACGTAACTACTCAAATGAACACAGATTGCATTCATTTCAATCACCTGACAAAATATTTCAATTACCTCGCAATTTTGACAGTTAACATTTCATACCATTTTCATTCACATATATAATCTTAATATAATTTAACTCTATTTTGATAGTTAACAAATTACGGTATTTTAAACTAATTAAGGATACTATACATATCTCCGAACTTATACAGTAACAAAAAAGTAATGAATTTTTAAATGCAATTAGAGTGAGTTAAATATACGTCGTCTTCAACACCGCACCTCTATTTATATTCCTTCTTTAGTACCCTGTATAAAGGGGTATTTATATATGACCATAGAATAATAAGCAGAGAGCGAAATTGTATGAAATTTAACAAACCATGAACAATTTTATGCACATATGCATTGTTGTATTAACTTGTAATTTACTAATAAACATCTTACGTTAGAATTTTTAAACCATATAAGCGCAGAAACAAAATATTTTAAATATGTTTAATTTTATTTTAGTTATATCTGTCCACAATGAATACTGAAAAATTTAAAATAAACGCTAATGCATTATTTAATTCTCAGTGTTGATAGTTAAGAAATGGGAACTAGCAATGAACAGTGATTGATGACCTTTAATGCAATTTTAATTGCATCTAGGGATACAATCGTATTTCCGTAATTATTTTGAAACTAACGTGATTTCTTAAATAATTCTAGAATCAACTGTTAAATTTCTTATTTATTTTTCAAGTTGTAAAGGAACATTTCAATTATAGTTTCGTAGAACTGCATAGAAGGATTCTAGAAACTCTTCAATTTTTGTTTCCGAGAAATCGCTTATATTCCGTAGAATTCAATTGTATGTGTCAGTTGCATTCTGCTTTAAAATAAACAGCTCAAAACGATTTCCTTAGTCCATATACAGTCAGAAGTTTTTTTTGAAACACTGTTTCAAAACATCCCATTTTCTCATAGCGTTTTAATTGAAAAAATATTCCAAAATGCTAACTTGCGTATCTTTGTCTATAGTTTTCGAATATGCTAAAAGAAAGATAACAATATATATTATTTGAATTGCGAACAAGTACAAGTTTAAACGGATGAATTAACATTTGGAAAAACGAGTAACTTCAGGATCTATGTTCGATATTAAATCTCCAGTGGCGATGAAATGACGGAGGAATTAGAAACGCATTTAATTTTTCTGAAAAAGGTTTACAATAATTTGATATTCGTATTTCTAAACACTTGTTATAGTTGAAACATATCAATAATTTCTAACGTTTATTAAGAATAAGGTATTTTTGCATAGACAAGGTTTAATTGCGAAGATTCTGCAAGAAACCGGCATATCGTTAGCGCAGCGTAACATACTAGTAATATATTCCAATTTTTTCAAGTTTCCAATTAATTTCTTTGTTTATTCAGTATAATTCGATTTTTTTTAGAATTCATTTATATGGAAAAAAGTGCACTTCTGACCGATTTACCTTGTCATATCATTCCAGGTCAAGGCCTTTCGCTATTTTTGAATAACCAAATAATAGACCTTCGGGGATTACGGAAACGAACAGATATGTGGAACAAAAATTGTGACAACATAATAGACATATAACATAGTTAAATGAAGAGGTTTCAACTATATCGGTTATTATACCGTGTAATGCTTTTGCCTAAATCCAAATTGAGGATTTGGAGTTAGACAAAAAACTTCCAGATGATTAGCAACAAAAACATTAGACTGTATAATTCGCACTTATAAGATGATTTCTGTCAGATTTTAATAAATGATGCATTTATTAAGTATCTAAGCATAATGATACCTTTCCAAAAGAACTTTTTAAGATCTCACATGTGATAAGATCAAATCATGCTGTTTTTTTTCGAATTTGGTGAACGTGGCGAATAATGAAGAGATATAGAATGCGGGGACAAACAATATCAATCTTCTTTAATTTTTTCTATTTTCTCTTGTAGGCGAAGACAAATATTTATATAGTACATATCTAATAAAAGTTAAATATAGAATCAAATTATTATGTTATGTTCGACCGAATGTGGCTATACGTGGTCGATAAAATATATATTCGGGCCGGGATATTTGAAAATGTGTCCTAGAAATTAGCAGAAAGTATTATATATAATATAGCGTTTCGCTCTCAATCAGAATGGCATCGGAAAGTCAAGATAAGTTCAATCTTTGCAAGCGGTTCAATATCTGAAAACTAAAATATTACTAGTACTATTTATTTGTTTTTGTAAGAAAGATTTTTAAAATCACTACATTCTAAAGTATTTTGCAGAATATTCAGGATGTTGCGCAAGCAAGTAATTTAAAGGCAACTTTGTTATTTTCATTGGAAATTTACATTGAATTTTACCATATAGCTATTATACAAAGACCATATTTTTTTATTTAATACGACTCTTAGAAACGACATAGAAAATTAAAATTCCAAAAAGTTATATTAGTAATTATCAATTACCACTAATACTAAAATAATAAATGTATTTGTAAACAATGGTTTTAATTTCATTTTATGTACCAGAATCACCTTTTACAAAGTTATTGAAAATAATAAAAATATTAAAAGTATATATTAAAAATATTTATTTATAATTTGATTACTTATTAATGATTTTTAGAATCTCTACATTTTAAAATTGTTTTCAGAATATTCAGGATGTTGCATAAGCAAGTAATTTGTATGCAACTTTATTATTTTCGAAAGTAATAAGGAGCCTTTTTGCTCGTTGATAATTCAGCAACTTGGGATGTATTGGGTATTATGAGCAAAAAAAATTGCTCATAATACCCAATACATCCCAAGTTTCTTTATTATTTTCATTTGAACACCTGATACATTATTCGATAATTAAATTTTACAAAGAACAGGAATCGAAAATTTATCGCTTAAGAGAAGTTGTATAGACTTTATTTAATATCGCATATTTCAAATAAGGCAGTATACATGCAATATTATACAAGCTCTTATTCCATGGACTTTCGTCCATTTATGAAATTAATTTAATATCTGCACTATGCAATCGTATAAGAACATCTTTCATATTCTTAAATACCAAGAGCATATTTTTTGATTTAATACGATTTAGAATAAAATACTCAATCCAACGAGGTACGACTCGTTACTTTTCTACAAAAAATGATTTTAATAAGAAAATTAAAATTCCAAAAAAGTTATATTAGTATATAACTATAATTATATTAGAAAACTAAAATATTGCTAGTATTCATTTATCCCTTTATAAAAAAAATTAAAATCCCTACATATTAAAATAATTTGCAGAATATTCAGGATGTTGCATAAGCAAGTAATTTAAAGACAACTTTGTTATTTTCATTGGAATACCTTATACATTATTCGATATTTGAATTTTACAAAGAACAGGGATCTAAAATCTATCGCTTAGGAAATGTTTTTGCTTTTACAAATGTAGACTTTATTTAATATCGTACATTCCAAATAAGAAATGATAATACAATAGGTAATGGTAGAAAAAATATTTTTAGTATTTTTAAATACCAAGAGCATATTCTTTTATTTAATTCGAGTCAGAATAAAATACCCAATTCAACGAGGTACGACTCGTTACTTTTCTTCAAAAATTGATTTTCTCAAGAAAATTAAAATTCCAAAAAAGTTGTATTAGTAATTATTAATTACTACTAATACTAACATTATAAATGTATTTATAAACTATGGTTTTGATTTCATTTTATGTACCAGAATTCCTTTTTACAAACTTGTTGAACATAATTAAAATATTAATAGTATATATTACAAATATTTATTTATCATTTGATCACTTATTAATGATTTTTATAATAATCATAGGAAATAATAAAAATTGAAGGGTATCTATAAAAACGTAATATTACGTTTAATATACTACTAAACTAAAATAATAAATGTATTTGTAAATTATGGTTTTAATTCCATTCTATTTTCCAGAATTACATTTTACAAATTTATTGAAAATAATAAAAATATTAATAGTATAGGTTACTAGTATTTATTTATCATTTTATTACAACGATTTTTAGAATCTCTACGTTTTAAAATTATTTTCAGAATATTCAGGATGTTGCATAAGTAAGTATAGGTAACGTTCTTATTTTCATTGCAACACCCTACTTATATGTTATTCGATATTTAAATTTTACAAAAAACCGATCTAAAATCTACCGCTTAGAAAAAGTGTTTGCTTTGACAAATCTATTTCGTACACTTTATTTAACATTATATATTTCAGATAAGAAATTATATATGTAATAGATAATGTTATAAAAAATATCTTTAGAGTATTTTTTTTAATACCAAGATTATATTTTATTTTATTCGAAATAAAATTCCCAATACAACGAAATAGGACTCGTTACTTCTTTTCTTAAAGAATTAATTTGATTAAGAAAATTAAAATTCAAAAAAATTATAGTACTATGTATTAATTATTACTAATATTAAAATTATAAATGTATTTATAAACTATGGTTTTAATTTCATTTTATGTACCAGAATCACTTTTTGATTACAAAGTTGTTGAATATAATTAAAATAAAAATTTGGTGCATTTTCAATAACATTTAATTGATCATTTTAAAAACTTTCTTTAATAATCCACTTGATAAATTTTTGAATATTCTTAGGAAATAATAATAAGAATTGAAGGGTGTCTATCAAAACGTAATAGATGCACTAATATAAAAAAATAAAAATTAATATTAAAGGCTCAGTATGGTCAATTAAAAAATATAACTGATTGTATGTTTAAAATCCTCTATATTGGAATCGAATCGCTAACAAGTGGTTGAAAAGCTTGTTAATGCATAATTTAATGCCCACATAGTAAACAGTCTTTCTTATCTTTCTTGTCATCTTCTGCATTAACAATGTTTACACAACCATAACAAACAGTTTGTTCGACTTAATCGTCTCTTTGTAGATTTGACGATTCGGTTTAATCGCTCATCTGAATCGTTACGTTCCGATAATCGTTTATTTTTGTTTACCTTTTTGTCGAAATTCGCTTCATTTCAAGATTCACCCTTCAAAGGACTTTAGGAGAGACCGAAGGTGTCGTCGCATACGGAATTCATTCGCATTTTTAGTTCGTCGTGGTAACGGGTTGACTTAGAAAACGTCGGTAAGCAAAAATGCCGGAAGTGGTGTTCCGAAACGCGCCACCGATGTCGCCTTTCGACGACTCACTAGGGGTAGTTTCTGGGTAAATTTCAGTGGAAATCCTGCCGAAAGTTGCGCAAACGCGCCGCGGCGGTGCATTTGCCCCCTCTGGTCGGAAAATTCGAATCTATTTTAATACGCGCACCTATGTAAGGGCGCATCACGAGTTAACAATAACTGTAACTGTTAAAAGATATATATTTATTACGCAAGCAGATTGTTGATACAGTGCCCTAAAAAACCGTCAGTTTGACGGTTGATACAATCAACTATCAATTAATTTTATTGACATTGTAATTCACATTCATAGATACTCTCATTATTTAAATATCAACTTCGACAGTTAACAAAGAACGGAATTTTAAGTTATTTAAGGATTTAATACATTTCTCCGAGCTTATACAGTAACAAAAAAGTAATCTCTATCTTAGAATTTGTATCCCTTCTTTAGCACCCTGTATACAGGGGCACATTTTACAATTTAATAATATTTACAATTGTTAGTATATGCACAGTTTTCACTAAATATGCACAATTTTATGCAAATATTCATTGAATTAACTTGTAATTTACAAATAAACATCTTACGTTAGCACTTTTAAACCATATAAAAACTACAAAAAATAATGAATAATAAAAAAAAATCCATCATTTGTTCATAAAGCAATTTATGCCTAATGTTTTTCCAATTTTCCATCGAGAAATTGTATCGCCTATCAGTTAGAATATATTAATAGAAAGAAAAACTTCTTTCTACATCAACAGACGTTATGGGCGCATATTTCAAAGAACTAATTAAGTTGGGATTTAATTCTATAGTTTCGTCTAACTCATCGCTTAAAATAAGACTAGTATTTTCTAAAATTTTAGAGAAGAACTCGGGTTGTTCCTATTAAAAGTACCTTTGATTTTTTTTGTGTACTTTCCTGCAACTTTTTAAATATTGATTTCAAAATTTTTAATTAGGCCAACAGATTTAGTGAATGGCATTAAATCTGTTTCAAGCTTTGAAATAGTTACCGAAACAAATTCGAAGTTGGCATTTTTAAAATCTCTTGACATTTTGCAACGGCATTGCAATTGTCCTTGTAAAATGAATTTATGTATACTTTGAAAATACGCAGCATAAAAAATTGCAGCGATAAGCAGGTATCGTGTTGAGCTACTTGATTTTGCGTTCGCATGGTAGCTGTAGAAAGAACATATTTTATGTTTAATAAACAGAGCCAATAAAAAATTATATGCTATAATAATTTCAAACCCAAATTTATACGTTTTTGTTAGTTTTAAACTGATTGTCAACTTAGAATTGGTTAGCTTCATAAATCGTTAATATAATTCAAATAAAGCTACATAAAACTTTATTTTTACCACAACATGCTTTGCAGAAAACTGTTTTATCGTCTAAAATAAGTTAGGGAATATCTTTAATCGACGACACTACCAAATTTGTTTTTACTATGGGTATTTTGAGTAAAAGACACACCACTCTGCTCGAACGTCTGCTTAGAAGTAAGAAATATTTTGTTAAATAATTTGCTTTCATTAAGATAATAATACAAATTTCAAAAAAAATTATATCAAAAAATACAAATTCTTTAAGTCGAAAACGGACCATTAATGATCGCTATTG
>JAWQRL010000010.1:0-14501 GCA_033557495.1 Thyregis relictus | reverse complement strand
GCCACTACCGGGACTTGAACCCGGGGCCTCCCAATTGCCGGTTGCCTCTTTCTAGTTCTTGTGAACAATTTCAGAATAATATATCAAAAAATAAAGAATTATTGAAATAAGTTCATAGATCGGAAAAATATTTCTAAGTAAATATGTTATTATTTGTATATTTTACATGTTAATGGCTAGATATGCATTTAACACTCTCGCAAAGCCAATTGGTTTTTTAAAAATAGTTTTATTCTTAAATTGAATTAACTTCACAAGAGTATTTTGTTTAACATACGGGGTTCGGCGATTTGAGCACGATCGCGGAGCTGCTTAAGTTATACTATACAAAAACTAACTAAAGTAAACTTATGCTAACGTGCCTTTTTGTTAAATTGTTATCTTGCACGTGCATATATCGTATTACACCACTACGGAGGCATTTGGGCGTCCTACATTCCATTATATAAGACCTGGTCACTTAACATTAATACCAATATTTGTTATATTTTTAGGTGTGTTGATTTAAGTTGCTACTGAAAATATCCATGGTTGGTACTAAGAAAAAGTGGTTGCATAATTTGTATTGTATTTCATAAGTCAATCTTCGGTATGCAAGTTTGGTTGCATAGTTTTTCTATTTATATTTGTGAGATCACATATTTTTTAAATTTAACTGATATGAACTGATTAGTTATGGCAGTAATTTTTTTTTTAAAGTTTGCATCTGGAAGCGACAAGCTGTCTATTAAATGGAGACAAGTTATATATAATAATAGGCAACATGTTATTAGTTAATTCAAATTCCTTTTCAAAATTATGGCAATTTAAATATTCTTCAAAAATAGGGCATAAATTATGCAATTTGTTCTGGTATCAATTTAAGTCTGGTATTTTAACTTCTTTGGGGTTTAAAAAAAAATAGATACTAATTTGGGCCGAGACAACAGTTTTTCTTCTAATATTTGTAACCATTGTACACCATATCGGTTTTTGGACCAGTGTTCAATGTTATATTATGCTTTATTTAAAACAACACCATATAATTGACCGTACCTATCGTCTTAATTGAAACAAATTAAAAATATAAATAAGATATGCGATTTATTTCAGTTTAAAACACTGGAACGGCGAAAATAGTCTTGAGTTGAGAATTCAAACCTTGTTGACTCAAAATTCCTGGAGGAGTGTCGCAATCTGCATTATCCGCGGAAGAATCTGGTACATTAAGGATGCCGGAAACTATGAAGTTTGGGATGCACTAATGTAGGGTGCTATTATCAAAATTATATCTTGCGTATAAACTAAGAGTTGTCACATCAAACTCTTCATAATTTGAAACATTAAGTCTAAGTTTGAAACATTTGGCCCATGGGCCAAAACCAGGCGTCTGAAAAAAAAGTTCAAACAGCTGTTTTTTAAATGTCAATTGGTTTTAAAAATGTCAAATAATGCTAAAACAGTGCATCTTATAATATGTGATTACATTACCTCGTAGTATGTGATTATTAAAGTTGCCCTTAAATTCTATGAGGAATTAAATAATATAATAATATACAGGGTGCTCTATTTAAAAATATTAAGCTGGATAGCGTTCAGAATAAACTGCACACCATGTATATTTAAAAATAATATCTAATTATAAACAGTTCGAAATTGTACATCGTTTATTTGAAACATTTTCCGTCAAATTGAACAAGTCATCTTTAAAAAGAATTGACCCACAGCGGTCAATTTTTTTCAAAAATGTCAAATAAAGCCGAAAGGGTGCAACTTAGAGTTAATGTATATTTATTAAAGTGGCCCTTAAATTTGACGAGGAGTTCAAAAATATAAAAATATACAGGGTCTGTTTGAAAATCTAAAGCTCGGTAGTGTTTAAAATAAACTGAACACCCTGTATATTCGAAAGTAATTTGAAATTATGAAGAGTTCAATGTGAGTTTTATTTGAAACATTTTTTTCTAAACAAAACAATAACAGAATGTTGAGCACAAACGGGTTTACATGATGGTTGGTTACATGTACAACATGCCTTTCGTGTTTTTCGATAAGCTTTAGTTGATCGGCAAATATTTGCCTGCAAACTCTGGACGTGTTTCTGTGCCAGCACTAATTGAAATTGCGGTCAGAGGTCTTCCTAGCATACGTTCTATACCGGACCTGGCGCTGAAATGTTGGCGTACACGAGGATTTTTTGATCGTTCCTCAATGGCCGGCATTGCTAGGTTCTTACCTAGCTCCTTGAGGAAGGCGCGGCGACTATCTGTACGCTTTGCACTTTCCTGATTATTTTCGGAATAAATTATGTAGGACGCAAGACAAGTTACATCTCACATATTGTAGAATATAGCTGATGGTCATCTTCTAGTTCCCCATTTTGTTGTGTAATGTGTAACCATCTTATCCATGTTGTCGACTCCACCTTTTACACTATTGTAGTAGTGTATAATTTCCGGTTTTTGTTTTCCACCACTTACATTATTGGAATAATGCATTGTTGACAACAAGATAACACTTTTCAATTTTTTGGGCACGTAGAGCAAATAGTCACATTATCTTCATTAAATCCAAATAGGGACGACATTGGCGGACGTGATTTGTTAGCCAACATTTCTGGAGCTTTTGTAAGCTTTTTTTTTAGCGTACCCGCAACGGGCAGCCCCCAATGGGTCAAACACTTAGTCAACGGCAGGGTCGTAAAGAAATTATCCATAGCGACGTTTCTTCCAGTGTATTTAGCCAGACAAAGGATATGAATTTCGGGCATCATATACTCACCAAATTTTGATGTCATATTTAGCTGGTTTAGTTTAAATATATTGCGTGAATTTGGTGCGTTCTCGATAAGGAAATAACTGCTCAACAGTTAGGCATTCTGATGGTACATATAGTGACCCCAAGTTATCATTTAGCATATGCCAAAGTTCCAATATTGGAGCTGCTTTGTTGATAATTATTCGTTTGAAAAAAAAAGTAAATAAATCTCAATATCAGTTTGAAACGGTTATACGACATAGTTGCACGATACAACGGATAAGAATCCGATTTCCAAAGTTCCGTTATATGTTCACTATTGGAATGACGAACATCAGCTGTAATTAGTATCCCTAAGAATGCTTCAAATTCTTTTACGGTCAAATCATTCCACACTTTTGGTTTCTTTGTTGGATTTTCAGGATTATACTTAATATATACCCTTTCTGCCTTGTTATTGGTCTTACTGACAATAGCGTTATATTGAAATACTCGAAAGATTAGTTGAAGTTATAGGTCCAGGATTTTGGCGATAATATTTTGCCTCCCTGTTTGTTGGGCGATTGCTGGAGTACGTTTCCAAATTGTACCATCTCTTCCGTAGAATACATCTTTGTCCGATATTGTTGAGTCACTTTCACAGCAATCATCGTCACTACTGTCATTATCATCTATCATTTCAATGACCATACTTTGATCACTTTCCGCATCCAACTCTTCATTATTGCTTTGTCCGGCTAACCAATCATTTGCGGATTCGTTATTCTCAGATATCAGAGCGTCATTATCAGATTCACCGTCAGAAACGATATCCATCCCCGTTTGCAAACGCTTGCTGCTGCTCAACTCATTCTGAAAATTAAATAATAGTATATGCATTCACATAATGCGAAATATAATACACAAAGAATTTTTAGAAAAAGTAAGCCTACCTCTGAAATTGAGATTTCGTTATTCCCTCTATGCTAACAGCACTATAATCGGCAGATTGTGATATAAAATGACTCACTAAATATACAAAAATGGCTCTATTGCACACAGAATACTACACTAACCAACAGAACAAGTTGAAATGTTTGAAAAATAGCTCAAGGATTTCCGAATTTATGACACAATTTTATGACCTTGCCTCACAGGCACTTAAAACATAAAAATAGAATAAGAATGGGTATTTTCCATAGACAATGCATTGTAGTACATTTGTACCAGGTCGCTTACTTGCCTATAATTTTAGACCCCCTCACACAAGGGTTAAGGTTGATTTCAATTTCACCTTCAAAAACTCCCAATTCCTTAAATATTCCTTGAAAATCTTTCTCTATGGTGTCTAGATTACTAATTGCTCAGATTTGTCCTACTACTTGACTATTAATTTGTAAAATATTTAATTTTGTAATACTTGGTTTACCCAATATAGGTACTGACAATGATGGTATTATGAATGTTTTTAGTGTAACTGCACTTTGCGCATATTTTACATTAAGACTTATTCTACCGACTGCGTCTAGTTTTTTCCGTCTGAACCTGATATGGAAATTGAGCATGTTTGATTTTTTTAACAATTTTTTGTTTAAGATTGTAAAGGAATGCCACATCTACCCCTGTGTTGACAAGAAATAACACATGTTGATTTAATCAGTATCTAGTTTTGCATTTATCTCTCCCGATTTGTCAGTTGCGTAACAGAACATATTCAGACTACCCAGCAGAACATTTACTACTTTATTTGAACCTTTAAATGAAACTGTTCGCAAAGCGGGAATGTACTTTCATTGACAACTCTCGATGCACAACATGCTATGTTTTATTCAAATACACAACCAAGTACGATGACATTCCCTCTGCATTCAACAACAGTTCCACGTAAGGACTACCCACTTCGGACTGTTTCGATAGTTTCTGACGAACACTCGCTGACCGATCTCAAAGTATTTTCGTTCCTCCCTCGCTTTCTTATCAAAATTCTCTTTCATAGCATTTCGGTACAGCGAATCTTTAAAGCTAAATCCAATAGTTTCATCAACAAGTGGATTTAACATGTCCAACCTTGTACGCAGTTTCCGGTTGTAGATTATTTCCGATGGTGAAAGAAATTCCTGTTGCAGAGTGCGGCGCACAGTGGTCAATCAGCGGAAAAGTCTTTTTTTGTCGATAACATAGAATGCAATATTTTTAAATGCAATTGTGTAGTAGGATAGTCGTAGGTCATCATGCAATAAGAAGCAATTAAATATCTCCACTGTAGTAAAAGATATAGGACGTCGAAGTTAAGAAACCGAAGAAACGTCGATCTACAGGGAAAAATACGCTGTCTTGGTGTGTCGAAATGTTAAGAATTAGGACAACAAATGGCATATAATTAAGGGTAATAGCACTTTCTAATTTAATGAGGGGATGTAGTACATAAATAGTTAACCTAATGAGGAAAGTTTAAAATTCAGTTGGCCATACCTTTATTTTGACAAAAACCGACAAGCCCAAATGGAGTTCTTATGATGCATTGTACTTATAAAACTCTGCACAGAACGCTCGGCTTCACCATTGCTTTGTGGATGATAAGGCGGAGTTAATGTGTGCACAATCCCTCGGGAAGTACAATACCTTTCAAATTCGGCAGCAGTAAATTGCGGGCCATTATCACTTACAATTTGCTCAGGATAACCATGCATAGAAAATATATTTTCCAATGCATCCGTCGTTACTCTGACCGTAGTGGCATTCGTGCACACTACATTTGACCATTAGCTCTTCGCATCAACAATGACCATCCACATGCTATTCTAAAAAGGACCGCAAAAATCAACGTGGATGCGTCCCCCCAAACGCACTCTGGAATCACCCATGGGTGCAACATGATTTTCTTCTGCTCGGGACCGGTGATTTCGCATGCAGCGCACTGCTTCTTGATGTTCTCAATGTCCGAATCTATCTAGCTGCCATCTTCATGCGCACTATTCCTGGGTGTGCCGTATCGATGATATCAAGTATCTGTTTACGAAACTTTTCAGGAATGATCACTCTAGGATTCCACAGCAAACAGTCCTTATGTAACGAAAGTTCCATTATCTTTTGAAATATAGCGGGTGCAGATGCAATTCCGAAAGGTAAATGTGTGACTTGAAACAATCCACGATGTGTAGTCACCGTTAAGCACTTCATAGCCTCTTCGTCGAACGGAATCTGTAGGTACGCGTTCTTCAAATCGATTTTTCGAGAATTTCTCGTCACCATTCAGTATACTGAATAACTCCTCAGATTTCGGTAATGTATATCCAACCATTTGTTTACTGTGACTTCGTAGTCCCAGCAAATCCGTATATTACCTCCTGGTTTTGGTACTACAACCATCGGCGTAGCCTACTCAGAGGTGTCTGTTTGCTTCAACACACCATTGTTGACCAGCTTATCCAATTCCGCTTCAACTTGTGCTCTTATCGCATACGGAATTGGCCGTGCTATATAGAATCTCGGTTGCACGCCTTCTTTAAAAATGAACGAAGCCACAGCTTTCTTGCAGGTACCCATCTCATCGGAGAATACCTTCGGGTACGTTGCTAAAATCTCTTTCAAGTTATGCTTGATTTCAATTGCGTTGACTTGGATCTTGAAAACTTTGATAAAATCTACTTTTAACGCAGTAATGCCGTCCTGACCCATTAAATTTTGCTTCTTGCCTCGACAGACACAAATGTTGATGGCCGCCTTCTGATGTTCATGGCTCATCTCGGCTTCAAATTCACCCAACAATTCGATACGATTACCAATGTAATCTTGTAAAATTTTGTTTGATATTTTAGGTTGCGGTTCGCCGATGTTCTTCCACGTTGCAGCATTAATCAGCGTCACTTTGGCTCCAGTATCGACCATAAATTTATTACATTCGTGTAAATTCAAACCGACAGTAACATTGCCATAGTTATCATGTCCAAATGTAACTTTATAAACTTCCTCCGAAGTTATGTGGTGCACTCGCTTCTCCTTTTTTGTATCAGGCGATTTCATATGATTATTTGAACACATTATCGACAAATATCCTGTTACACGACATTTATTACACCTAATATTCTTCATTGGGCAGTTAGCCTTCCAATGAGCAGTTTTGCCACAGCAAAAACATTTGCCTGTTTTCATATTGAACTGCTTGTTTTCTATACATTTTCATCTAAGTCGTTCCACTTTAGCAACCTCTAATGTAGAGTTATCTATTTCCTAAACATAAATGGTTGAACTTAGAAATGAAATAATCTGTACAGTAAACGAAGTAAGCGCGATAAAAGCATCTGGATTTTACAAAAGTTTAATGGGTAATTTAAATAATAGTTGTTGATTCTGATGACGATAACCTAGTAATTAAAACGTGTGTAGAACATTTTCAAATTTTGTTTTGGTGTAGTGATTACAGGTAGTCGTCGACTTACGACCGCAATCGGTTACGACCGAACAGTCGTAAGTCGATTTAGACATAAGTCGGACACATGTTATATTCTCATAGGAACAGTAGACTGTTAATCAGCGAATGCAGCGATATTCCCGTCAAGCAGAAGAGTAAGCCTATTCTTGTGAGCTTTAAATCCTGGCATTGTTTTGACTTTTTTTTATGGATGTAAGTGCATTTTGGCATTTGTTTTTAATACATCCCTGTATCGAGAAAAAGCCTGGAATTCTCAACTAGTGACAATCCTGTTTCATCCACATTAAATATTTGCTATGGAAGATAGCTATCATCGGTAATCATTTCATCCAGAGTTTTCACAAACTTTTTAGCTCCTTCCTCATCTGCACTTGCTGCTTCTCCAGTCAGACGAACACTATGCAATTGGAATCTGTTCTGGAATCTTTTAAACCATCCAGTATTTGCAAGAAATTCTTGATTGTAGTCTTCTCCGGCGCGTTCCTTCAAAGTCTCAAACAGACTTCTAGCCTTCATCTGCACGGTAAAAAGGTTTAACGGTGTCCGTTTTTGAACTTGCTCTTCCATTCAAATACTCAACAATTTCTCCATGTCATGGATGGGCCCCGTACGTTTTTTTGTAATTGCAGTTGATTTCTTTCTTTGTCTTTCAAGATCGTTGACACAGATGAATATGATAACTTCATATCAGGCGCGATTGCGTTAACTTTTTTCCTCCTTCAAACTGTCTAATCACGTTCATTTTTTGGTCCAGATCAATGGATTTTCTTTGCTTCTTGCCAGGCTGAGGAGTAGATAATGGTAATTTCCTCTTGGGAGTCATCTTAAAGGTACATATGTATTTTACAAATAAAAATTCTCAATGGACACGAAGCATGTTAGCGCTGTAACGACTAGGCCGTGACTGAGCGAGTGAGCAGCATGGCTAATGTGCATTATGTGTACGACCATACATATGTGTATTTATTATATACATAATAAATGTCAGTGAGAGCAGCAGAACGTAATACCTGATGATGGCAGCAGCGAGATTGCCGAAAGCTTGTGAGAAAACCAGTCCCTTCAAGGACTCACCAACCACGCGGAGCGATACCTGAAAACCATCAGGAGCACATTACACCCGCGAAAATCTACATTTCAACATTATATACATAGTATATACAGGCGATCGTAAAGTCGAACAGTCGTATGGCGAATAGGTCGTAAGTCGACGACTATCTGTACAATTATTTTACTTTCCCTTCATGCTAAAGCTTGCAAACACCTGTGATATAACATTAATTTTTATTGACTGCAGCAAATATGTTGAGCTGGCAGTTTTAAAATGCATAATGAAGGTTATAAGTCACAAAAGGCGTAACAATAATATTGCTAAGAGATGGTGCTCTGTCTATGATTTACTTCAAATTGATGTACATCTTGTTTTTACTATACTACAGCGAATTCTGGAATGAACTCAGTTCATCAATTATGGCATAAAATAATGTTAAACGATATTTCAAATTTCTATGCATTTTTATTGAAAAACTGAAAAGTTTACAATCTAGTGTAACCTAAAAACAGGCACGATTTATGGTTATGTTTACAGTCTGCTATGGTTTGAAATATGTTTGTTTAAAAAATAATGTATGGATTAAGGAACCACAAAGTAATAAAATTATGTCCAATAGTTATGCATATATGTCAACTGCACTATGATTTGTTTGTGTATTTATTTTGTACACATACTTTAATTTTTAGCCAATCTTTTTTGGATTTTTGGAATCTTTTCTGCTTCACATTCATGTTTTTAGGAGGTCTGTTTGATGCTATATTTTCTTTAAAGTTTTTGTTTGTTTGTTTTGTTTTGATAAACATCCCTAGGGATAATTTATTGCCTTACAATCTGATCTATAAGATCAATGAGTAATTTTTATTTATCTTAAATTATTACGGATAAACTTAAGCTAACGTCTCACTCACTAGGTGACCTTAGTATCTAGTTCAGTAATGTTTTACACTAGCATTTAGCGCGCACCCTAAAGCCCGTACTATGCTCTGCTTTCGCCGCACTAACTGCACTACACTAACTCAAAAGGTTTCGCCCTTTTCAGTCTTCTTACTAGCTCTGTGTTGTCGAGGCCTCGATGTTCACGTGATGATGGAGTCGCTTTTCGTGACTTCCTGCCTGCCTTTGAATTTCTTGGTCCACAGTTCCCATTTCCATGTCCCGATGGAGGTCGCTGTTTCTGCTGCACTATGGTGCATCCACGATGTTCCTTAATACTCTATTTTGGAATCCTTGGATAATATTCCTATTGGTTTGTTTGTTACACCCCCAAAGTTGTATACCGTATGTCCACACCGGTTTGATTATTTGCTTGTATATCAGCAGCTTATTGTGTATTGACAGAGTGGATTGACTACCCATTAGCCAGTACATTTTCTTATATTTTATTCCCAACTCTTCTCTTTTCTTTTTCACGTGAGCCTTCCAGCGTAGCTTTGTGTCAAGGGTCATACCAAGATATTTTGCTGTGTTTGAGTAGGGCACTTCTTTATTATTTATTCTAATTGGAATATAACCTATCCTTTTGTTTGTAAAGTCCACGTGGACTGATTTCCTTTCGTTCAGCTTCATACGCCATTGTTTTGCCCATTCAATCTTCTGATCTGTAGCTCTTTGTAGTTTACCAATAGCCTCTTCGTGACTGTTGCCTATAGCTAATATAGCCGTATCATCAGCGAAGGTTGCTATAGTTTCATTTTCTAGGACAGGTATGTCACAGGTGTACAGTAGGCAAAGGACTGGTCCTAGTACACTTCCCTGTGGTACTCCTGCTTTTACTTCTTTCAGATCTGAGTAGGCGTCCCCATGTTTGATTCTGAACTATCGATTAGAAATATATGATTTCAGAATTTCTGCGTACTGTTTCGGTAGCTGCGACTTCAGATTATGTATCAGCCCCTCATGCCACACCTTGTCAAATGCCTGTGCTACGTCTAGGAATATAGCAGAGCAGACTTTTCTTTCCTCCAGTGTTTTTTCTATTACATTGACCATTCGTATAAAAATTTTCGAAGCATATGGGTAAATGCAGCGACACTTTGCATTGTTTACACTGCTTGGCTGTCTCTTTTCTAATCTTATGTTTATAACACACACGACACCTTTTTTATGAATGCTGTTTTGATTCATTCGTTCAGGGGATATTCTCAGGAAAGTGTCCCCAATTTTTCGCTTGCAAACGAAGTGGCTTCAATAATTCTTCAGCAATTGCTAAACGAAAGGAAACAATGTCAGTGTTGGGTGTTCCGTCGATTTTATAATGTAAAATGCGTGCATTATGAAATGTCATGTGTAATAGATAAAAAAAAACATTTTTTTAATCCTTCCATACTTCTCATAACACGGAAGCACGCTAGCAACTGATCCTGTTTGTCAACACCTCCGATGCCTGTGATATACTCAAGCACACACATATGATGGTTTTATAATCTTTTCAATACCGCCACTTTTTGCTTTCTCCTTTTACCTGTATCTGTCTTTTCTGCCTTTCCATTTCAATGCTAATAAACCGCAGCATGATAAAGTTTTGCATTCTCCATTTTTCAACTTCAATGAAGTTGAAAAAAATTAACAGTTCCAACCATATTAGTATCGTTTTTTAACAAATTCAGCTATATTTGTGGCGATGAATACCAATTATCTATGTACAAATTGTAGCCTTTTTGAAACTGGCTGCGCCACTTCCAAGACTACACTCTCAGAGGCAGGTATACCACTCACTTCCCAGAGCTTTCTCGCGGCCAACATTGATTTTGAAGCGAATACAATAACCTGATGAACATGCACACAGTTTGTAGAATTTTACAATGCCTGGTTATTAGTGTTCCGTCGATTTTAGATGTAAAATGCGTGCATTATAAAATGCCAAATGTCTAATAGATAATTTTTTTTGTATCCTCTCATAATAAAACAAATTTTGTGGCATAGTCTTTGCAAAAACTGGAGTACTTATTATACATCTTTTGAGTCAATACATACAATAGGTTGATTTTCTGTTTCTTCCCAATTCCAAATCTTCTAGTAACGCACATGAAGAATCGCTATCACTGCTCTATAAGCATCTTCGACTTCTGTGAACGTTGAAGTTATATCACTATCACCATCATTTTCTACTTCACTATCGTTCACTATTGTCATCACTTTGTAAATCACTGGAATCATCGATGTTATTATCACTAACATTATCTTTATCAGATTGCTCATCGTCACCTTCATGACGAGTTAGACTCGTTATCTGTCAATTATACGAAACAAGTCTACGACTAGTCTCAGTCGTCAAATGTACACAAAGGACTGTTTATATTGCGTTAGCGATGTTTTCCACACCAGACTTCTCTTAAGTGGCATTTCGACCACTTCTTTAAACAATGACAGTTTTCGAACATGGACACAATATTAAAAATAGTCTGTCTACATGGAGTGGGTCTTCCTGCACGAGCACGCGTAAATAACTCCACGCATTCTTTTGCAGAATTACCTTCGTAATACCACTTAATCACTTCTTTCATCGGAGATGAAAACGCTCATTTTAAATTTAAAATGTACGCTCACTATTTTTCTACGAAAAGCAACGTCTTCTACGGTGGTCAATACGTTTCTCGCTCGACCGGGTTTCACGATGTATGTATACTAGGGTAGTCACAAAAAATCAATGTTCGATTTTTTTTCTGGAGGTCTCCCCTAAAAGTTGCCAATTAACTAGGAAATTAGATTGACAAAGTCACAGCTCAATTCGATAATGTTAACCCGTGCCACATCGAGATTGAAGTCTTGAAAATAAGTGATTTTTAGCGAAAAATCTCAGTTTTATCTCCATAAAGTGAAAACCATTTGTTCTAGAAACCTGATTGGGATCTCATTTCATAAATAATGTTGTTGCCAGGAACTTTTATTGTTATCAATTTTTTGCTAAAACTTAGATTACATGATAATTTGCATCTTTCAGGTCAGGTGGTAATCCATTTCTTCAAAATTGACTTTTTATGAAAATGCGTAAAACCATTAGGAATTAGGTGAAAAAAGAGCAAAAAAGGTACCAAAGAGATAATGTTAAATTACATTGTATTATTAAACATTTATTAAAGTAATCAGGAAAAAAAATAGTAAAGAATATATGAAGATGGTTTTGTCGCATCGTATTCCTGTATAAATTTATTGTTGGCAACTGCAACTCGTTTTGAGCACATAGAGAGACCGTCACGTATACCATTTTTGAAAAAATGGAGCATATCAATGTCTGTCAGCAATTCTAATTTCACACCTGTCATTCGCAATAAAGCATCCCATCCCAATCCGGGTGCGGTTAAATAATTTGATGGATCCAATTTGTAATATTCAATACAGATTTGTCTGAAGTTTTCAAAAACGTCAGCAAGAAGTAATACATTCGACGTTAGGTATACATCACTGTATTCACCCAAGTTTTGACAATTGAACGCGTTCCATACTCTTTGAGCTCTTCCATACTTTTCATCGGATACCTGCTTATCCATGAACGCATCATAAAAATCCTCACGTTTTGGTAATATTGAATAATTCAATTTTTCAAAACAATCTAGAAAAGAATACGGAAATACTCCCTTTTGACGTATTAGAGAGAATGATGTAGCATCTTGAAATTTTTTCTTAATTTCAACACTGACTGTCATCCAGAAAAGAGCCTAATTTTTATAAAGACGCACTCATAAATCTGAAGGAGTCAACAAATCGAATTTTCAAAAATACGTTTCGCTGTTTACCTCTGCAGTCAGTGGTTTCCCCCACCAATACTTTTTTTGAAAAGGTTATATATTTTTCTTTATTCTGCGCAATCACGCCCAGTTCTTCTTCCTTCAATGCAATATTCTTAATAAACATATGGCTGTCTTAATTAGTAATATGATATTACTGATGTATTTAATTGTGAACACTTACAAATCTTGTATGTGCATTTAAATGGTTTGTCATTTGAGTGAATGAGAATGTATTGCCTGAGGCATTGTTTATCAACAGTTGAATATTTGCAACTATGGCATTCATACCTTTTCGGTGCATCGCTGTGTTTCAGTAATACGTGCCGTTTTAGCAGTTGTTCCAAATGAGTTGCATATTCGCATGTATCACACTCACAAGATATTCCCCCCTTGGAAGTATTTAATTGTGAACATTTACAATTCTTGTATGTGCATTTAAATGGTTTATCTTTTGAGTGAATGAGAATGTGTTTCTTAAGGTTATATTTATAAACAGTTAAGTAAGCACAAGTAGGGCACGTGTATCTTTTCAGTGCATCGCTGTGTTTCAGTAATACGTGCCGTTCTAGCTGTTGTTCCAAATGATTTGGATATTCGCATGTATCACACTCACAAGATTTCCCCCTATTGGAAGTATTTAATTGCGAACAGTTACAATTCTTGTATGTGCATTTAAATGGTTCATCATTTGAATGAATGAGAATGTGTTGCTTAAAGTATTGTTTATCAACAGTTGAGTAAGCACAAGTAGCACACGTGTAACTTTCCGGTGCATCGCTGTGTTTCGCTGATATATGCAATTTTAGGTAAATTGCTCGATTAGCTGTAAATTCACATGTATCACACTGACAAGATTTTCCACTATTGGATGTATTTAATTGTGAACACTTACAAATCTTGTATGTGCATTTAAATGGTTGGTCATTTGAGTGAATGAGAACGTGCTGTTTAAGGTTGCATTTATAAACGGTTGAATATTTGCAAGTAGCGCATGTGTATGTTTTCAGTGTATCACTGTGCTTTGTTAATGCACGTCTTTTTAGCTGTACTGTTCTTATTGGCAGTTTAATCTTCTTCTCTGTATTATCAGTACGTGTTTTAATACGGTTCTCGAGATGATATTTTTTCTTAAATGTCAATCCACAAGCTTGACTCTTCAAGCTTGGGTTAAAGCAAAAGCAATATTTTCTGTATTCGCATTCTTCATTACCCCCATTTCCGCTCAACTCTTCGGACAACACTTCCTGCTTAGATGGCCCCTTTTTCTCAAATTCCCCGTTTTCGGATTCATAATTCTCCAAATCTAGATCACAAAAAGAAATAAATTATAATATAAAGTTTTCGTAGTAAAATGTGAAACGGATACGGGTTGGTGCAGAATAAAAATTCTTAAGATGTTTATACGCAATGATTATAAAAATTCAATTCTTTTATCAATATTGTATCTTGATTGGAAGAGAAAAACATTCGGCGACGAAACTTTGCTGAATGTCGGTACATCCTATTGATCATGACACACTCAAGAAGGCCATTTTTATAGTTTAGTCGGTAAAGTGCGGGTTAAAATGTAACC